>CM035406.1:186671200-186718700 GCA_020310875.1 Ceratopteris richardii
ATGACAAGTGGGAAGCATTCACCGGAGCTATGGATTTGTACATGGACATGCATGTACCTGATTTCAATACACTCATTGGACAACTACTTACTCAAGAGGCAAAGCTTATCAAAAATGGAGAAAGCTCTAAAGGTAATCAATCTTCAGCTTTATACACTGATAAAAGCAAGTCCAAAGATAACAAAGGAAAGGCAAAGAAAGTGGATGGTGAAGCAGGTACATATCAAGCTAACTATGCAGGTAGAGGAAGACATGGTAGAGGTATAGGAAGAGGAGGTAGACAAGGTAGGGGGAGATCCCAAGACTCCAACCCATGTTATATTTGTGGATTAACTAATCATACAACTGAAAATTGCTTTAGGAATTCGAGGAATCAAAGAGGCAGAGGATACAATAGAGGAAGTTATGGCTACTCAAGAGGAAGGTTCAACAATCATCATGGTAGCTACAACAACTACAATCATTCAAACAATCAAGGAGGCTACAAAGGAAGGAGAGACTACAATAACTACACAAAAGAATCAAACAAAGAGGATTCATTATTGATCATGAACATGGCTATGCCACAAGGTAAATCTGATGAGCATGTTTTCTACATAGATTCAGGTTGTTCAAATCATGTGGTAGGAAATGTGGCACTCCTATCAGATTTAGAAGATCCAAGTAATAAGCATGAGGTAGAAACAAGAGATGATACAAGACATCTTGTGGAGAAAATAGGCAATGTCAAAGCACCTCATGGAAACATCAACCTACTCAGTAAGGTACTCTATGTCCCTACCACTACAAAGAATTTGATAAGTGTTGGACAAATAGTAGAGAAAGGGTTGCAAGTTTGGTTCACAAAAGTAGGAGCATTTGTTGAAGATCCAAGTCATTCAGAAGAATTGCAAAAGGTGAAAAGATAGGTAGATTGTTCACATTTGAATTACAAGACACTAGAAACATTGCTCTCTTTAATTATGGTAGTCACACTCACAGAATTGGAAGTATGGCACAAAAGGTTAGCACATATTGGTGAAAGGTCCTTAAAGCAAATTTGCAGAGACCAAAGTGTACTTGGACTCCCTAATTTGTCAGAACAACATATGATTTATAAGTGTAGTGCATGTCAATTTTGAAAGCCTCACAGGTTACCATTCATGAAGAAAGGTTATATGCATGGAGATCTCTTGGAGTTGGTTCATACAGATGTATGGGGACCTATCAAGGAAACTTCAATATTTGGATCAAGGTATTATGTCTCCTTTATTGAAGATTGCAGCAGATGGACTATCCTATTCTTTATGAAACACAAAGATGAAGTCTTTTCATGTTTCAAAAGATATTTGGCTATTGTGGAGAATCAAACAGGTAAATCACTAAAAAAGCTAAGGTCAGATGGAGGGGGAGAATACTTCTCCCATGAGTTTGATTCTTTTCTTCAAGAAAGAGGAATAAAAAAAGAGGTAACTACAAGGTACACTCCCGAGCAAAATGGAGTGGCAGAAAGGAGGAATAGGACAATTGTTGAAGTTGCAAGGTCCATGTTAAATGAAAAGCATTTGCCTAATTATCTATGGGCTGAGGCTGTATCTACAGCCACTTACTTGATTAACAGGTTGCCTTCAAAATCCCTTGATGGGATGACTCCATATGAGGCTTGGAATGGAAGAAGACCAAGCTTAGATCATTGTAAACAATTCATGGTATGAAGATTCATGCAGGAAGATCAATTTACCATATGATCTTGAAGAAGATTTTCCAAAGCTTGGTAGAGAACAACCAAAGATTGAAGAACAAGACACCTTGGAGGATGATGAAGAATCTCAAATGGAAAAGATCAAAGCATGGAAGTCTAAAGGTAAAGAAAAATTGTGGGAACTTGGACATGAAGCAGAATCATCACATCATGGCCTAAGAAGATCTATGAGGGAAAAGAAAAAACCAGAAAGGTATGGGTTTGACACCTCATTAGTAACTAAACATTCTATCTACATAGCACAAGATATAAACCAAGAGGAGCCATCATCATTTGAAGAGGCCAAAGCAAAAACAGAATGGAAGCATGCAATGAAGGAAGAGATTGAAGCACTTGAGGAAAACAACACTTGGGATTTGGTGCCCAAGACTTCATCCATGAAGGTAATAGGCTCAAGATGGGTCTATAAACTCAAGAAGAATTCTGATGGTTCCATTAACAGGTATAAGGCAAGACTTGTAGCAAAAGGCTTTGCACAAACTCAGGGAATTGATTATGAGGAGACCTTCTCACCAAGGAAACCACATATGGATGCTGCCAAAAGGATTCTCAAGTATCTCAAAGGGACCATAAATGAAGGACTTTATTATCCTTATGTATCTGATTTAGGTTTGAAGCTATTGTCTGATGCAGATTGGGCTGGCTCTAAGGAAGATAGAAGGAGCACTTCAGGTTATCTTACCTTTGCAGGTTCAAAGCTCATTTCATGGTCATCCAAGAAGCAACCCATAGTTGCTCTCTCTTCTACTGAAGCTGAATATAGAGCTCTTGCCATAGCTACACAAGAAGCTATGTGGATGAAGACATTATTCAAAGATCTTGGATTGGAGTTTGGAACTCCAACTATGTTTGGTGACAATATGAGTTCTATTCACTTAGCTGCTAATCCTATTTTTCATGCAAGGACTAAACATATTGAAGTTCATTATCACTATGTACGAGAGAAGGTTCTAAGCAAAGACATTCAAATATCATGTGTCCACTCATCAACAATGCGCAGATATTCTAACCAAAGCATTGGATGGTACAAAGCTCTGCAAGCTCAAAGCCATGATTGGTTTGCAACCACATACTCCTGGAGTTCATTTGGCTGGTGTAAATCAAGGATTTTGCTACACCTCTTCATCTTCAAGAACATACCTATCCATCTCTTCACAGGGATTTGTATTGAATTCCATTAATGATATTGTATGGGTAGCATTCTATCTGCCAAAGAGGGAGAGATGGAGAGAGAGAGGGGGAGAGAGAGAGAGAGAGAGAGACTCTTGGAATTAGTGGTGTCTGTGATGTGTCAAAAAAGATAAAGAGAGAGGGAGAGAGAGAGGGGAGAGAGAGAGAGAGAGAGAGAGAGAGAGAGAGAGAGAGAGAGAGAGAGAGAGAGAGAGAGAGAGAGAGAGAGAGAGAGAGAGAGAGAGAGAGAGAGAGAGAGAGAGAGAGAGAGAGAGAGAGAGAGAGAGAGAGAGAGAGAGAGAGAGAGAGAGAGAGAGAGAGAGAGAGAGAGAGAGAGAGAGAGAGAGAGAGAGAGAGAGAAGGGTAGATCAGGGAATCACAAGGGACTGGGCAATACTTGCTTCTATGAGAGAAGTTTTGATGAATGAAGGGAAGGTGCTATAGTTCTTGGTCATGGATTATTGTTATCAGTAGAGGACCTTAGGATTTCATCATAGAGATTATGCATGGAGTAGTGATTTGACAAGAGAGTAAGATTTTCTCTACCTACTTGTTGATGGTAGTGAGAGAGAAGAGATATTGATGCCAACATAGAAGCACTATGGAGAAAGAGACAATGAGTGGTGTGTGCGTGTGTGTGTGTCTGTGTGTGAGAGACAGAGAGAGAGATGGCTATCAAAGATTAGAGCAAACCAAGATTTCAGAGGAGAGAACATGGAGAGAATTAAAGAGAGACAAGCATAGGAGGGAGAGAGAGAGAGAGAGAGAGAGAGAGAGAGAGAGAGAGAGAGAGAGAGAGAGAGAGAGAGAGAGAGAGAGATTGGTAGAATCTGCTTCTTTGTGGCTCAAAGTAATAGAGGGATAATTTTCATAGCACGACAAGCATAGGAGAGAGAGAGAGAGAGAGAGAGAGAGAGAGAGAGAGAGAGAGAGAGAGAGAGAGAGAGAGAGAGAGAGAGAGAGAGAGAGAGAGAGAGCGAGAGAGAGAGAGAGAGAGAGAGAGAGAGAGAGATTGGTAGAATCTGCTTCTTTGTGGCTCAAAGTCATAGAGGGAGAATTTTCATAGCACATATTTGATTTGAGGGAGAGAAAGAGAAATGGAAGAGAGAGAGAGAGAGAGAGAGAGAGAGAGAGAGAGAGAGAGAGAGATAGAGAGAGGTTTTGGCAAAGCTATGCATGCCTTCTATGCTAATGATGAAGACGATGAAGCATAGAGATTTTGTAGTGGAAAAATTTATGAGAGAAGGAGAGTGATTGGAGAGATAGAGAGAGAGAGAGAAAAAAAAAAAGTAAAATTGGCTTTTCTATAGTTTGAAATCTTAGAGAGAGAATTTGCATAGCACATATTTGATATGAGAGAGAGAGATGAAAGGGATTTGACAAAGCTATGCATGCCCTCTATGTTGATAATGAAGATCATGAAGCACAGAGATCCGATTGTAAGGACGTTTATGAGAGAAGGAGAGGGATTACCGGGAGAGAGATGGAGGGGGGACCATAGGCTGCATAGAGGGTTGATAGTAGTGAGTCCACAAAGGGTTGATATTAGTAAGTCAGCAGAGGATTGATTGCAGTAAGTCGATGCATTGGAGAGTAGATTTTGTATGATAAAAATTAGTAAGTAGGGATGAAGAGTTTTAAGCAGCACGGATAGAACACTCTTCGCTAAAAGAGGTGATATGATCATAGAGAACTATAACGTAGTAGAAAGAAATCAAAAGAGAAAGTGAAGATTAACAAAATTGGAGATGACATAGAATTAAGGAAAATTCTTGCGAGAGAGAGAAGAGAGAGCGAGAGAGAGAGAGAGAGAGAGAGAGAGAGAGAGAGAGAGAGAGAGAGAGAGAGAGAGAGAGAGAGAGAGAGAGAGAGAGAGAGAGGAAGGGATTGGATGGTTGTGCTATGATATGGCGACAATAGAGAGAGAAGGGGAGAGGTATTTGTAGCACATCAAGTACGATGTAGAGGTGTTGAGAGAGAGGATGAAAGATGGAGAGAGAAGAGAAGTGGAGGCTTCTTGAAGTAGCAAAGGATTTTCATATCGATGCCAGATAGGACATGCTTCTAAATTTTGACCAGGGCACATAAAGTTTAGCAATTGAGAATGCCATATAGGGGAGAGAGAGAGAGAGAGAGAGAGAGAGAGAGAGAGAGAGAGAGAGAGAGAGAGAGAGAGAGAGAGAGAGAGAGAGAGAGAGAGAGAGAGAGAGTGAGAGAGAGCGAGAGCGAGAGAGAGAGAGGGGGAGAGAGAGCGAGAGAGAGAGCGAAGAAGAAGAAGAAGAAGAAAGAGAGAGAGAGAGTTCAATTTGATTTCACATTTTTAAAGTTTATTGAATTGTTGTAAATTAATTATATAAGGTATAGTTAGTTAGTTAAGGTTTCAAATTAATCAATAGAGTTTGTCCGCACATGTTAGCTAGGATTGCTGGGGTTTCTGCCTCTTGAGGAAGGAGTGAAGGTTCACTCCCCACTAATGGCACGATAGTGTGGGCCTAAGGCTAATGTTAAACCATGTTATTCCCATGGAAACCAGTCCTCTCTTGTGTCGTCTTTGGGGGTTCTAACCCTTGCTTTCTAGGATACAGGTGGGTCCCATGGGTACTATGCCCATTCACTTCTATAGTTGCAATTTCAAAGTTAAAGCTCAGAGGAGTAGGCTTTGGCTGAACCTCCATTTAGAAAAAATAAAATTAAGTTAATTAAATGTAATACTAGAAATCTAAGTAAAATAAGAACAAATTAGATAAAAATAGAAAAATAAAAAAGAGGAAAAATTAACATATAGGAAAAATATAAATGGGAATTCATATAAAGAAAGAAGCTATTAAAAGTCATTCAAAGTAAGGGAACTATTTTTTTTAGTGTGCTTTTCCTTATATAACTTCAAATGAGCTAAAATTTATTTTCCCATGATTTTTCTTTTAGAAACCCAAAGAATTTGAAGTAAAGTGAAGAAGATCTCTTTTTGGCACTATAGCAAGAAAGATAGAGAGAGGTTATCGATTCTTATTTGCACTGTAGTAGTGTATCTGCCATTGTATTTGCCATTGTCACTTGGTGACACTCAATTTTTATATTGATCTCATGATCGATCCTTTCACGATCAGTCATGATATATTAGTCCTTTTGTAAACATTGATCTAGTGTTGATGAGTAGGGTGTTTTTTATTTCAGTTATTTATTCTACTTCCATTACGATTCATCCTCAATGAATGACTCCCGTGATCACATGCAAAGTGTTTCCCTCCCTCTTGAAGTCTAGACGACATGCCTCCTATCATACTATTCCTCAAGAATGGTTCCTACCATGCGAATGAAGCACGTAGGATAGGGACAACGTGATCCGAAGGGCCTCATCCAAACCTGCTCCTCATTTTGCCACAATGACCCCCTCCTTGTCCACGATGGTCTACGAGAAATATGTGAAGAATCGAAAGTTTCAAGTTCAATCCCCACTATTTTTACATCCATCAAACACTAGATTTTTGAAGAACCTTTGTTTTAAGCTTGCACTAACTTCAAAAGACAAACACATGAGTTTTTTTAAAAAAAATCAATTGATGGAATTTGGGTGAATCAACTTTTGGATAAAATTGCATATGGATAAAGAAACGAAAGTTCTTTTCTCAGTTTGGTTGCTTCTTGCTCAATCAAGGTATACATGAGCTACCAAGCATGAAGCAAACGCCACTAGAGGACACACAAGTGTCATAGCAACTAGCCTTGTTAGAGTTAGAAAAAGCATGTAAATCTAGCCGTAGTGATCCCCCCTTGGGATAAAACAATTCAAGTAGCCACGTACTACTTAAGTAGCGAAAGATCCACTTAACCACTTACCAATGCTTCACACCTTGGCAATCCATAAACCTGCTGATATGTGAGACAACAAACTGAATAACTAGCCACGTAATGCATAAGTAAATCAAGCATCCGATTGCTTATTGATAGAGAACAACATCAAATGCATCTCGAGCATCATGAAGGCTCAACCGTT
This sequence comes from Ceratopteris richardii, assembly GCA_020310875.1. NCBI lineage: Eukaryota > Viridiplantae > Streptophyta > Polypodiopsida > Polypodiales > Pteridaceae > Ceratopteris > Ceratopteris richardii. The sequence goes on from CM035406.1 coordinate 186,678,106, forward strand.
AAGCTTGCTTGCATAGGAGTGGCAATAGGTTTACAATCTTCAAGGCCAAAAAACTGCAATAATGTGTCAATATATATTTTTTTGGCACAAAGCTATTCCTCCATCAATTGCATAAACAAAATGCCCAAATAATGATGCAAATTCCCCAAATAAAACATCTCAAATGGGGAATGCAGATCAGCCTTAAAATCAGCAATATGCTTCTCATGAGGAATAGTGAGAAAAATGTCATCAACCTACACAACAATGATCAAAAGCACACCATTTGCATGCTTATCGTATAAGGTGCTCTCAGTTCGACTATTCTCAAAACCATGTGCAAACAGATAGGCATGTATCTTTTCATACCAAGCACGTGGTGCTTGTTTCAAACCATGTAATGCCTTTTTCAATCTCCACACTTAGTTTTTGTGCTCTTTCTACACAAAGGCACATGGCTAAAAAATGCACACTTCTTCACGCAATTCACCATTCAGAAAATGCAGTTTTAATGTCCAACTAATGTACATTCCAACCATGATGAGCTTCAAGTGCATAGATGCTATGAAGAGTAGTCATTTGACAAGTAGGAGAAAAGGTCTCATCAAAATCAATGCCTCTTTCCTGAGCATAACCTTTTGCATTCAACCTAGCCTTATACCTATCAATCGTTCCATTAGGCTTACACTTCAACTTATATACCCACTTAGTGCCACTGGCCTTCTTGCTAGGAGGCATGTCACATAAAGACCAAGTACCATTCTTCATTACAACATCAGATTTAGATTGCATAGCAACCATCTACTTTTTTGAATTTTGTGCTTCATCAAGTGAAACAAGCTCATTCTCATAAGAGAGACTAGATGTAGCCATAGCATAGCAATCTGATGCAAAAGAGGCACTATGAGAGCTAGAACAAGTGTGATATGATAGAGGTGCATGTAATTTATTCTCATGAAAAGTTTGCACCAACCATTTTGGATAGTTTTTTGCCTCCTCAATATCAGCTCTCTCATCAACAAGTGCATCATGTAAATCTACGTAAAAATGTAATGATCCACATCATCACATGAAACTTGTAACGCTTGAGAACTTGCCTCATTAGGACTAGCACTAGACTGTCCACCTAGAAAAAGAGGTAGCAAAGTGTCATAAATGTCTTTCGAGCTAAGTGATGTCTTCTTCGTACATGAAAGTAGAGGATGAATAGCATCTTCCACAAAAACATCATAGCTAACCAAAATGTGTTTAGTCTATAGATGATATAGATGATAGCCTTTGCTTTGAGAAGTATACCCAACAAAAATGCATTTCACAACTTTATCATCCAATTTTCTGCATTGTTGTTCAGGCACTAATGCATATGCCAGAAAACCAAAAACATGCAGATGAGCAAAAAATGGCTTGCAGCTATGCCAAGCCTCATATGGAGTGATAGAGTGCAATGCTTTGGTGGGATACCTATTAAGCATATATGCTATGCACATAACAACCTTAAGCTAGAAACTATGTGGTAAAACATGACTCTTGGCCATACACCTTACCATCTCCATGAGTGACCTATTCTTTTGCTCAGCAACACCATTCTGTTGAGGTGTATAGGATATTAGAATCTCATGTTTTATCCTATGTTTAGCCAAAAATGCATTAAAATAAGAAGACATATATTCCCCTAGTCAATTAGAACATAAGGTGCCCATTTTACATGCTGATAGATTTTCAACCAAAACTAGAAACTATTTGAAGCACATAAACACATTGGACTTTTCTTTTGATGGATATAATCATGCATGCTTGGAAAAATCATCGATGAAAGCCACTAAGTAAAGATAGTTCCCAAAAGAATGTGTTTGCATACGACCATAGACATCACTCTAAACAAGCTATAATTTCTCAGTAGCTCAAACTGTACCATCTTTTGGGAAGGAGGAACGCTACATTTTGCCCAAAATACAGCCTTCACATACATGTTTACCAGGTGCCTCAAGTGTGGGCAAAGAGGACAACATTTTAGATTTCTATAGGTGTAGCGAACTAGCAAAATTCAGATGACCAAAGTGTGCATGCCAAAGCTTTGCATTTGACATAGCTTAAGAATCACGTACTGCATATGTTGAATCATTGATAGATTTTTCATAGTCTATGAGCTTTTAAAGACCATTACATAAAATGCCACAAGCAAAAATGACATCGCCATTTGATATATCATGAACTATACATCTAACATTAGCAAATTTCACAACCAAGCCAATCTTGCCTAAAGTTCACACTAATAACAGATTCTTCTTGATCCCTAGCACAAATATTTCATCCAACAATGTAAAGGAACTATCATCACCAATATTAAGAATGATCTTACCAACTCCCATGACAAGATAAGAGTAGTTGTTGGCACATGTTAAAGTATCTTGTAGAGGCATTCTCGAGTGAAGTGAGAAAACTACGTTGCGAGATAATATATTTGGTTGCCCCACTATCAAAGTACGAAACATCCGACTACAAACATACACTACTCATGAGAAGATGGGTCAAAAGTGCAAACAATAGTAAATGCCCATTCTTCATTCGACACAAGATTAGCAGACTCTGTTTTCGGTGTAGAGGTCTCTACAACAACCATTCCAGCCTCTTTCTTCTTTGCCTCTTTTGTAGCCAGTTTTGGATAGTTCTTTATGACATTATCATTTGATTTAAAGTATTTGCAAAATAATTTTTGCTTTTGTGGTTTCTTCTCCTCTCTATCATCCTTATTTGATTTTGCAGAATTAGTAGATTTTTGCTTACTAATAGAAGAGCTCCATCTACCTTTGCCCTTTTGACTAGCTAGGAAAGCTTGATCTGCAACATGCATAATGGACTTGTTCTGCCTAGACTGATCTTTCTACAACAAAACACAGAATAAGTCCTCAAATGTTAAGGCATTTGGATTGCCTTTCATCAGCAAACAAAGAGTAGAGGCAAAACTTTGATATGAATCGGGAAGACCATTCAAAATTATCTGCACAAGTCAACTGTGAGGCAAGAATTCATCAGTAGAAATCAATTGTTCCTTCAAATCTTTGATCTTTATGAGAAAATTGCCGATGGAGTCTCCTTCATTTATGTGCTCACCCTCCAACTGTTTTCCAAGGTACACAACACAAGCCTCATTCCTTGCCTAGTATAAAGTGGTAAGTGTATCCCAATCATCGTTAGTTGTTCTGCAAGAGCGAATGTAAGGAATAATGGCACATTTGATAGACAAGGCTATCAATGCATGTGCCTGAGAATCTCTACCATCCCAATGAATTTACTCTATAGTAGGTGCAATAGGAACCACAACACGAATAGGAACATGAAGAATATTGCCATCTTCAACACCATTTGCATCACCTTCAGCAACTATGTTTGTAGGTGAAATAGGACATTTTTTTAGCACCCTACACAATATTCCACAATCCTTTTGCAACCAATACATGACACATCATATAACCCCATAATGGGTAATATACCATCCAACTTATCCTCAAAATCCAACATATGAAATACATCACTACTTTTAGCCATGGCCATTGACTAAAATGCCCTGATGCAGAAAAATGATTGTATCAAAAAACGTTGGATAGAACTACCCTAATGAGTTTTAACTAAACTTGTGTCAGACTTCGAGATGCTTATACTGGAGAACCATAATATGTTTATATCTTTGGCACAAAAAGATGAAATTTCTTGCACAAGCACTGTGATAGTCCATTCGAAGGCCGAAATGAGCTCATATCATGACTGTGGCACCACATAGTGAAGTTGTTTTGATCTCCTAATCCCCCTAAGCATGCTCACCAATTTTTGTGTGATTTTGAGATCGTGACCGGATAGATGTTGAGGATGCCCTAGATGAAGCCACCACCTGCTCTGATACCAATTGTTGAAGTTTGAGGTCTATGGAAGCATGCAAACAAGGCAAGGAAGAAGAAGAAGCTTGAAGCACAACACACAATAGTGAATGTATTACCACTAGAATGTACAGAGATAAGTCACATGTTAGGGTTATAGGTGTATTTACAATCTCAGAAAAAACCTCCTAAAGATGGAAAAAAGTGCCCTAGCAGTCCTAGTGTGTTTAGATATATCACTATATAAATATATCAACAAAATTTAGGTGGATCTTATGGATAATTATGTAGAAGATGATGAGATATTGTGATAATCGAGAAGATGAAGGAGGAGGAGATAATTATAAGAGCCAAATGGAAGATTCAAAGGAGGAAAATTGGAGTGCAACTCAAAAATCCTGAGGGCATTACAAAGGAAAAGTGGGAATGGAGTGCTAATGCAGAGAAAATTATAGAGTCCATTGTTAATGAAAACTTGTTAATGATGATCTCAAATTGAAAAGTGAAAACTATTTCACTTCAATGGAATGCAATTGCTTACAATTATTTTTGAAAGCATTATAAATGATATCAAAGAATGATAGTATGATTTGAATTTGAAGCTCAAGTAGATAAAATGATTTGTTTTGTATAAATATGAGTATTTTTGTGCATAATAAGCATGTCTAAGTGAGATCCTAGTTCTTGCATATGTGTTTCTGTACATCCTCTACTCTGAATAGGGGCTAAGCCTTTCCTCTTCAAATAAAAAGTTTGAGAATATCATGAACAATGATAAATGGAAGTGTATACTTTCTTCAACCACAAAAAAGTAGAAGTTACAAACTTATTATCTAGTACATTAATCATTACTCATAAATTAAAGACATGTGAAAAAAATGAAGAAACTGAATGAAAAAAACCAATGAAGAATTGATTGTCTTCTTGAGATCACTTCTAGTCATATCACATCGAGAAAAACAAGGCAGATTTATGTGTAAGTGGAATTAGTTGCATTTCTTGGATTTTGTGTAAGTGAGTTGAATGCAAATATCTATATAAGATGAGGATGGTTGTTTCTTGTAATCATAGCGAAGTTTATAATTGTATTTTTGAGCTTCATTCGAAATATTTATTGAATGAAAAAGATTCATGTCTCAAAACTTTTGAATTGTCGTATCCCACACCAAAAAAAGATCATTTGCATGCATGAGCATGAATTGACAAAATTCTAAATTTAATTAATCAAAAAGAAGTTTTGTTGTTGCTTTTATGTTTTGATTTCAGGACTGACCCATCGAGGATGATGTCCAAGTTTAGTAGGGGTGAGTTTTGTAGAGATTTCCATCTCTAAACTACCTTAGCCAAACCCAGTTATAGCTTCATTTTAAATCGAGGATCATCATGAAAAAGAAGTCATTAATTTTGAAAAACTTGGCACTTGGTTGAGAAAATTTGAAGTAGATTTTCATTGAAAGTGAACCTATATACAAAACAAGTTAATTTGACCCTACACCGATCTCTTTGTCATATGTCCAAAAGTAGATTCATGTAGTATTTAAGTTAAAACGTAAGAAATGGAAAAGAATTGACGGGTCTAGAAGTATGTGAAGAATTGAAAGTTTCAAGTTCACTTCCCCCTATTTTTACATCGAACAAGGGCTAGATTTTTGAAGAAGCTTTAGTTTTAGCTTTCACTAACTCAAAAAGTCAAACGTATGAGTCTTTTTTTAGGAAAAATCAATCGATGGAATTTGCGTGAATAAAATTTCTACAAAATTGCATATGGATAAAGAAAAGAAAGATCTTTTCTCAATCCGGTGATTCGAAATTGGAAGCCTCAAAGTTAGGTGGGTCTTGTGGATAATTAGGTAGAAGAGGAGGAGATATTCTGATGCTCAAGAAGATTAAGCAGGAGGAGATAATTATAAGAGCCAAATGGAAGATTCGAGGGAGGAAGATTGGAGCGCAACTCAAAAGACCCGAGGGCAGTACAAAGGAAAAGTGGGGATGGAATGATAATGTAGAGAAAACTATTCTCCACATGCCAAGAACCAGTGCATTCATACATGCTAAACCATATTGAATGTCTTTTTAAGAATGCTTGTGAAATCATCCCTCCGATTTAGTGACTGTTCTCACCTAATGATGGATTTCAAAAACTAGAAGAAAAATTGCATATGAGTGTTATAGTGCTCTTAATTTCCCTTCATCTGAATCTAACCCCTTTTAATAAGTGCTCATGAGCTTGGCTAAGTTGATCCTTTCCATATGTTTTCTTCCTTTCATAAATCCACGTGACAAGGTGGTGAGCCTGACATGAAAGGTCGCCCTCTCTTTGAGAAGATCTGAAAGCAAAGCGAACTAAGAGAAATGGTTATCGATGCAATATGAAAATTCCCATAGGAAAACGTAGCTTGTTTAGAGCAAAGAAAAACGTTACCACACTTTCTAAAAGATTTTATCACTCGAATGGGCTTATTTCAAGCGTATAATATGAGCTAGTATCTAAGCTAATGGAAAATTCTAGAAAATGACCAAGAAGGGGAAGACGAATAAATTCCCCAATCATGAATCAACATGACGCCTGAATAGGTATGAAAGAATGTCTTCTACAAAAGTAATCATTTCACGATGATGAAAAAGACCTACTTCATGGAAATGTAGAGGAAGAATTTCAGTCTACACCAAAACTATACCATTAGGATGTTACAAAATAGGAGACCTCTTACACATGCTAAATTGAATCGGTGAAGCCACTTGAATGCTGTCGCTCATGAATTTTCATTACTTAAAGAAGGTACATTTGGTTCTCATATTGTAGAATTAAACCAAAACATGTATGATATGATATTAGGATGAGATGTAAATAAAACTTTCATGTAGGAGGAAACCAATAAAACAAGATACTAATCTAGAAGAAAATATGGAAGATCTAAATGCTATAAATTTATTGAAAAATGGAGTACATTATGTGTTTATGGATGAGACACAAATGAGATATATTCTTGTAGTTCAAGAAATTTAAAGCTTTACTTGAAACATATGTGGTAGATATATAAAGTGTTTGATGTCAAATGGAGGAGGATATTACTTCTTTTATGAGGTCTCTCACGTCCTCCAAACTAATGGCATTAAGATTAAAACTACATGTAGGTATATACCCCAAAAAAATGGGAAGGTAGAAAAAACGAAGAGGTATACAGTAGAACGTTAAAGGGCTATGATGAAGGACATGGGAATGCCTATATCATATTGGGAGTGATTCACCTACAAGGAAGTTCCACATTATGAGTACCACATCCACATCATGTATACATTACTCCACACCATACGAAGCTTGATCTCAAAGGAAGTAGATATTTCTTATTTAAAAGCTTGATCTTTGGTAATTGGATTTCCGTACACACACACACACACACACACACACATATATATATATATATATATATATATATATATATATATATATATATATATATATATATATATATATATATATATAATACATACATACACACACACACGCACACACACACACACACACACACACACACACACACACACATATATATATATATATATATATATATATATATATATATATATATATATATATATATATATATATATATATATATATATATATATATATATATATATATATAGGGAATATCTCTTTGTGTGTGTGCCACTAGCCCTATTTCACTATGTGCGGTGATGTGTCCAAATGCATGTGTAAGACTGAGTATGGGAATTGAACTCATGACCTACCCGCTATGAGTATGATGGGCTAACCACTTGCCCCAAAAGCCATGGGTGAGGATGACTTCTTCATCCTCCCTCCTAAGATGTGGTTCAACCATCACCTACCTATCATTTCTTGAGTCTAACACTCTCATCGCCTTCTAGATATCATTGTCATGAATGATAAATCCTTGATCTACCTTTGAATTGATGTCCTCACCCTTGCATAGTCTCTTCAACCTTCTTGTTCTCAACCTTTTTTTCTTGAACCTTGCCTTTTTGCTTCTTGGCCACTTACCTAAAGACTTGCCTTGCTCTCAACCTTGGTGTCTTGAGCCTTGCCTTTAGTTTTCTTGGCAACTTGCCTATGGACCTACCTTGATCTCAAGCTTGGTATCTTGAACCTAGCATTTTTTCTTCTTGGCCAGTAGCCTATGGACGTACCTTGCTCTAAACCTTGGTCTCTTGAAACTTGCCTTTCCAATTCTTGGCCACTTGCCTGTTGACTTACCTTGCTCTAAACGTTTGTGTCTTGAGCCTTGACTTTCTACTTCTTGGCCACTTGCCTATGGACTTGATTTGCTTTCAACCTTCATATCTTGAACCTTGCCTTTCAACTTATTGGGCATAAGCCTACAAACCGGCCTTGCTCTCAACCTTGGTCTCTTGAGCTTGGTTCTCACCCATGTAAGGTATCTTGGATCCTAAATCAAGTGCCTCCATCGGAAGGTTCATTCCAAGAGCTAACGATATCTGATATGCCTAAATCAGGCCTACGAATTTCAAGATAGACTATAATCTATTATACAATCATCTTTGAAAGTGACATGGTTGCCTTCCATTGATATTTCCCAACCCTACTTCCTATGCTCTGATACCAATTCAAGAGTTGAACTCATGACCTACAAACTCGGAGTATGATGGGCTAACCACTTGCCCTAAAAGACATGATTGAGGATTACTTCCTAATGCTCCCTCTAAGGGTGTGATTAAACCATCTCCTACCTCTCATTTCTTGAGTCTAACAATGAATGAATAATTGTGAATATGGTATATGTAGGTGTATCCATGTGTATGTTTGCGACAAATCTCCTAAATGTGTATAACTTTATGCATATATTTTTCAGTTTCTATTTATTTTTATGATTTTTATAGTCCATATCTACAAGTACATTAACGTATTTTCTCAAATCAATTAAAATTTAGACCTAAGAAACAATATAGAAATAAAAAGAAAAAATATTAATAACATAAAAATTAATAAGAAATAATGTTCCCATTCCAAATCCTCCTAAGAGCTTTTACAAGGCTTGTTGTTTACGTGGCTTGAGTCCTAAGTGGAGTGTAAATGCAGGAAAGTCTCCCTATGGTAGGTGATGTGACAAAGGGAATATGGATACATGACATGACATTGAGCTTGAGGGGGTATGTTGTGATATCAAGCTCAACATGTGATGATCGAGGGTGATACCTACCACTTTTCATTTCTCTAACATGTATAGTGGTTACATTTACATATGTAAGGGATACTTTAGTGATCTCTACAAGATTTATGTACCAAGAGTGATTGCAGATTTGTTTCTTCCTAGCTCACACATTTGCAAACATTCGGATTTTTAATTTATTATTCTTTTATATATTGTACTTGTGGCATTGTTGTATTAGGCCATTCTTGTATATTCTCTTTATCTCTTCTTGATTGAAATCTCTCTCCCTTATCTCATTTATCTTGGATAAATGTACCTTCTTTAGCTCATGAAAATGATGAGCCACAACACTAGATTAAGATTCACTAGTTTTAGTTTCCATTTTAAAGATATTGATCTCTTTCTTTGTAAATTTTTGGTGGACTATCTATGGTGCAGACAAAAGTTCTTCCTCTTGCAGTTCATCAAGTAGTGGATTATCCAAATCTACATATGAATAGTTTTCTAGAAAAAATTGTTTATACTTACCCAAGTCTCACAATATTGATTCATGATTTTCTTTACAATGTTTCTTACACAAAAATCACATATATACACACACAAAAACACATACACACATACATATATACAACATTCATGCACATAGACATATAGAAACATACATAAACATACACATACACATACACATACCCACATATGTGCAAAAATACGTATGCATACACATACATACAAACACACATGTGTATACATACACATATACACTCAGACACATACATACATGTATATACATAGGCTCATACTTAGTTACCTATTTACATAAAAGGATACAACTTATTTACTCACTTCCATAGACATATATACATACATGCTTGTTACATACATACATACATACATACATACATACATACATACATACATACATACATACATAAATACATACATACATACATACATAGTTAGATACAAACATACATTCATACATACATACATACATACATACATACATACATACATACATACATACATACATACATACAAACATACATACATACATAAATACATAAATACATACATACATATGCACATACATACATACATACATACATACATACATACATACATACAAACAAACAAACATACATACATGAATACATACATACATGAATATATACATAGATGCATACATACATACATATGTACAAACATACATGCATACATACATATATACATACATAAATACATACATACATACATACATACATACATACATACATACATACATACATACATACATACATACATACATACATACATACATACGTACATACATACTTACGGACTTACGTACTTACTCACTTACTTCCATGCACAAATACATATGTACCTACGTACATATATACATACATACATACATACATACATACATACATACATACATACGTACATGCATACATATATAAATATGTAACTACATACTTATATACAAATACATTGCACATACACATTAAAGTTCAACCTCCAACTTTAGCATCTCAGGGAAAGAAGTTGAGCAAGAGAACATGCACTCAACTTTGAAGTTGAAATCTCCCCCATAATAGTTAGCCACCACCTATCGCACTTAGGTGTGATAAAGCCTACACTTAACGAAAAAGGCTCCCTTCATCAAGGGAAGACTTTGAAAGTGTTATATACAAACAATGTACTTTGAATTTGGATGATCCTACATGTGCTATCTCTCATAGGATTTTAATAAGCTAGTAGACCCCTTGCAAAGAAACCTTGGTACTTCCTTGCATATTTATATTAGAAATTGATTTCCATATGTCTGTTACAGATTTCTTTGTGTAGGAGCTAGTTAGGTCTAAAGGATGAGTAGATATTCCTAACAACCATGTACCCATTTTTCTTGTAGCCTTTGGTTTCTTAGAAAGATATTATTATGTGTTAAAGTTGACTTGAATCTCAAGTATAAACTCTTCATATTCTGAGAGAAATTGATTTGAAGTAAGTGGGTGTCTTTGTATTCATGCCTAGAGAAGGAAAAAAAAAATATTATGCCTATGAGGCATTAGTTCGCAGAGTAGATATCAAGCATTTTGAGTGAGGTAAGTTGCATTATGTGGGTATAATCGTTTATTTTGAGCCTGCAAAAGTTCTTTTGTTCAATCCTCAAGAGTTATAGAGAATCATCACTTCATGTGAACAGAGGTATGTGTGAGTATACCTATGAGGTCATCTATGATTCAAGGATAGAAAGGGAAGGTGTAAATTCTCTCATCAGTGGTATCAATGGATTTTGACATACAAGGACATTCAAAGAGGACTAAATTGACAAGCTTCACACAAATTCTTTACAATTTGATTATAAAGATTTGGTAAACCTAGCAGAATCCTCTTCCTTTCCACATCATTCAATCTCATAGTATTGAGATGCCCGTACCCTTTGTGTCATAGGTCCAACTATGCTACCTTTCTGCTTCCAAATGGGAAGAAGTTAGTGTGGTTGAAATTTGGCCTCACATACAATGTGAATAGCCTTCCCACTTTTGTGCATTTTCCTTATCATTTTCCACAATCATCCCTTTTGATTGAACTTAATCTGCAATCCTCTCTCAACCATTTGATCCACAAAATCAAAATTATTGTGATTATGGGAACATAAAGAATATACTTCAAGTAGTAAGCTTTGTGAGATCCATCCAACATAACATCACCTATGTATGTGATAGTATGAGGGGTATCATTATGTGTGTCCACATGCCCTTTGGTTGATGGCACCTACATGCTTGAAAAGAAATCCTTGTTGTAGCTTATGTGATTGATTCATCCACTATCAATGTACCCTATGCTTGACCCTTGTCTTGTAGTCAATCATGTACATCATAGCTATATTAATTTCATTCTCATTTGAAATAGATATCTCTATCCATGAAGCTTCACATGCTAGCATTGCACCACCTCTATACAGAGCCCCATTGTAGTTTGAGGTCTATGGAAGAACACAAACATCACAAGGAAGAAGAAGCTTCTCGGAGCACAGTAAAGAATATTGCATGTATTACCAAGTGAATGTACAAAGATAAATGACCATTAGGGTTATAGGCATATATACAAGATGGGGGAAGAAAACCTCCTAAAGAGGGAAGAAAAGTGCTCGAGTCCACCTAGTGTCCTCACACACATCACTACCAAAATATATCAACAAATCCCCCTTCGGAGTAATGCAGTGAACAAGGGGTTGGCAGTCATGTATAAGGAAGTGCCCAACTATGTGGAAAGAGATAAATCCACAAAAGGAATTTAGCCCAAAGCTTTGTGGAAATCTTCAAACTTCTCCTGATGTAAATTCTTTGTTAAAAGATCTCCAATGTTATCATGTGTGGGTACATATGCAAAATTGATCTCTCCAACAGAGAACCTCTCCCTCATAATGAGAACCTCTCCCTCATAATGATAATGCAGCTCAATGTGCTTTGTCTGAGAATGGAATAGAATGTTCCTCATAATTGCCAATGCACTCGAACTATGTGAAGATGGTGGTGGAAGAAGAGTGAACAACACCCAAATCAGCCAAAAGGTGTTTGAGCCACAAACACTCAGCAATCAGTGTGAAAGCTACCCTTTACTCAACCTCACAACTATAGGTGGCCATAGTAGGCTACTTCTTGCTCAACCAAGATATGCATGAGCTACCAAGCATGAAGCAAAAACCACTACTAGAGACACTAGTGTCATAGCAATGAGCCTAGTTAGAGTTAGAAAAAGCATGTAAATTTGGTGGTAATGATCTTCCTTGGGATAAAACAACCCAAGTAGCCAGGCACCTCTCAAGTAGGGAAGGATACGCTTAACGGAATCCCAAGGCTTGACACCTAGGCAATGCATAAACCTACTTATCTTTGAGATAGGAAACTAATATCAAGCTGAGCTATGCATAAGTGAATCAAGCATCCAAGAGCCTGGTGATAGAGAACAACATCAAGTGCATCTCCAGCATCATGAAGGCTCAATTGTAAACCTATTTCCATAGGAGTGTCAATGATTTGTGGTCTTTAAGGAAAAAATGTTGCAATAATGTGTCAATATATTTTGTTTGACACAAAGCTATTCTACCATCAATCTACATAAACTAAATGCCTAAATAATGATGCAAATTCCCTATGTCTGACATCTCAAAAGATTCATGAAAATCAGCCTTAAATCAACAATATGCTTCTCATTAGGACCAATGAGTAGCATGCAATCAACATAAACAACAATGATTAGTAGTGCACGCTTAACATATAAGGTGCTCTAATTTGGAATATTCTCAAAACCATGTGCAATCAAGTCAGCATGTATTTTTTCATACCAAGCATGTGGTGTTTGCTTCAAACCATACCATACCATTTTCAACATGCACACTTTGTATTCCTGTCCTTTTTGAAGAAAACCATGGGGTTGAAATACATACACTTCTTCATGTAAGTCCCCATTTAGAAATGATCTTTTTATGTCCAACTGGTATACATTGCACATATGTTACGAACAATGGTTATTGGACAAGTGGGTGCAAAGGTCTTATCAAAATCAATGCCACTTTCTTGAGCATGACCTTTTGCAAGAAGCCTAGCCTTACACTATCAACTATTCCATCTGGTCTATGCTTCCACTTGTACACCCATTTAGTGCCAATAGATTTTCTACATGAAGGAAAATCACTTAAAGACTAAGTACCATTCTTCATAATAGCATCACATTTTAATTGCAGGACAACCATCCATTCTTTTTGAATTTTGTACTTCATCAAAAGAACAAGCTCCTTCTCATCACAAAGACTAGCAGTAGCCATAGCCTACACATCTAATGCAAAAGAAGCACAATGAGCCTAAACAAGTACAATATGATAGAGATGCATCTAATTTTCTATCTCGAAAAGTTTGCACCAGCCATTTAGGCATAACTTCTGCTTGCTCTATATCAACGCTCTCCTCAACAAGTGCATCATGTAAATCTAGATCACAAATGTAATGATGAGCATCATAATGTGAAACTTGTAAAGGCAAAGAAATCACCTCATTTGGACCACCACTTGATTGTCCACTTGTAAAAAGAGGCATCAAAGTGTCATACACATTTTTGGAGCTAAGTAGTGTCCCTTTAGTACATGAAAGTAATGGTTGAATTGCATTTTCTACAAAACAAATATCATGGATAAACAAAATGATTTTAATATGTGGATGATATAGATGATAGCCATTGCTTTTAGAATTGTACCAAAAAAAAATACATTTTACCACTTTATCATCGAGTCTTCTGTGTTGTTGTTTCAACAATATTGCATATGCCAAGCAACTGAAGACATGCAAATGAGCAAAAGATGGCTTGCAAACATGTCAAGCCTCATACGGAGTGATAGAATGTAGTGCTTTGGTGGTGTTGGTGCAAGTATCCAAGCCTTCACACTTGGCTTAACTTGAAGGATCATATGAAGAAGCATGTGATAAGTCACATGAACCATTGCTTGTAATACATGGAAACTTACTACTTGTAAAAGTGTTTTATCTTGTAAGAATCTAGTAACTCCTTACTTCTCATGGAGTTAGGAGAGATAAAGCTACGAATTCAATTTGATAGAATGTCTCTTAACTCAGATGAACACTTTTAGGTCAAGAAAAATTTGAATTCAAATTCAAATTTGAGTGATGAAATCATTATAAAAGGTACTTGAAAACTCATAGCTATGAGCCTCCATTTTTTAGCCTATGGTTGATCAATTGTACAGGTTGAGTGGCTTACACCATAGCCAACTCTCTCACTATTATTGGGCATCATTTTCTATTGCAATGATCATGTACAACATTGTTCTATAATACATTTTATCATTGATCATTTCTGTTCATCTCTCTGCCATGTCTACTCAAAACAGTGTACTTGTAATGCTCATATCTGAGTGATCTCTCCACATTTTTCAAGTTCTATAGCTTGTTGAAATCAGCTCAAAGTATGATACAAGCTGCTAAAGTTTGAAGCAATTTGATAACGCCAATTGGGAGAAAACCGTCCCAAAGTGCTCACTGGTTATTTTCTGAGTAGCTCCTAAAAAATCGGGGGTAATCTTCCACTTGCTAGAGTCATTTCTTAGTGTATAGTCTATCAATTTAAGTAATTCCACTTGGAATCATTAGCTCGCTAATGTGATTTGATTCACCCAAAATGAATTTTCCTAACTGCTATTGTATTGTGAGCACTGAGCAAAATGTCTAGCAGGTGTCAAGACCAAAATAGCAAGTTTTTGGTCATAAGCTAGTTGCAAAGTTATGTGTTTTGATATAATTTTTTGAAGC
Organism: Ceratopteris richardii; assembly: GCA_020310875.1. Taxonomy (NCBI): domain Eukaryota; kingdom Viridiplantae; phylum Streptophyta; class Polypodiopsida; order Polypodiales; family Pteridaceae; genus Ceratopteris; species Ceratopteris richardii. The sequence goes on from CM035406.1 coordinate 186,693,436, forward strand.
ATCATGTCAAAAGTACATAGGCACTTATTTAGTGTCATTTGCAATTTAAAGGGGCCTACAACAAAACTCTGAAGTGAAAGAGGGCAAGTACAAAGGAGGGATTAGCAGTACCAACTCATTTCTTGAGGTGTCCATCCATCTTTCCCAACAGTGGTAATAGAGTAACTTGAGGTAAAATTGGAGATGGTTTCCCTTCTTTTACTGATAAATTGGACACGAACAACTACCAAGCATGCTCCTTGAGGATGAAGATATACTTACAAGGAAGGAGTCTCTATGGATACATATCAGTAGATGAGGAGATATCCATTTTTCGAAGCAAAGGACAACCTACAAGAGAGGAGCTTGAAAGACACAAATCATGGCGTGCCAAAGATGCATTAGAAAAGTTCTATTTACTTAAATCTATCATTGAATTCCTTCTTCCACACATTAGGAATTGTAAAACATCCCAAGACACTTGGGATACATTGTCTTCATACTTTTTTTCTAATACAAGAGCTAGGAAGAATCAATTGTGGATTGAGTTTACAACTCAAAGGAAGCAACCCAAGCAAAGTATTTCATAATATGTGAATAAAGTCAAAGATTTGGCTGACCAATTGGCAAGCATAGGAGAGGAGATTGAAGAGGAGCAAATATTGACACAAGTAATTAATGAAATCAAGGTAGATGACAAATGGGGAGCCTTCATAACTACTATGGACTTATACATGGACATGTAGATTCCATATCTTACCACACTCATGGGGCAACATTTTACCCATGAAGCCAAGCTCAACAAAAATGGAGAATTATCAAGAGGTAACAACTCTTCTACCCTATACATAGATAGAGGTAAGTCTAAAGAAAAAGGGGAAAGCAAAAAGGTTGAAGATGAAGGTACTACTTCTCAAGTTAACTATGCAAGGAGAGGTAGGAACTCCAAAGGAAGGTATTCTTCAAAATAAGAAGGCTCAGCATCTTGTATTACCTTGGTCATGTAGGCACAATGAGGACCCATATAACTATCATACATCAATTGTTGCACTGAATTACGCATCCTCCTACATCCTCTTGGCCCTAGGTCACTTATCCTTGTATCATCTACATTTGCCTTTCTTACTCCTGGAGTCTTTTGAGAGGGAAATCCAAGTTCCTCATCAAGACTTTTTTCTAAACTACTACTTGAATCTCTATCAACGTCTTCAAAACCTGCACATGATTTACTAGCAGTAGAAACATTTTCTTTACCTTTCTTGGATGTATTTGATGAATTTGCTAGACTGAAATTTCCAAGAAATCTTCCACTCCATGGATTTGAGTTGCTTGGTGATGCATCCAGTCCACTCAAAACTTGAGATTCAGCACTTGATTTTTCACCATTTTCTTTCTCATTTGATTCAAGATTTAGTCCTTCTTTGGCATCTGCATAAAAGCTTAACATTTCATCAAATACCACATCTCTGCTCACCTTAACCTGTTGTGTGAGTGGGTTATAACATTTGTATCCCTTTTGCTCAATGGGGTTGTGGGAGCGATTCGTGACGATTGGATTTCTGAACCTAAATCTAGAGCTAAAGTTGTACAAGAATTTTTCTTATCTCCTAAATTTACTTTAATCTCAGGTGTTCCCCTGGCCCAAAAATGCTTTTTGTAATTGCTTTCAGATTTTTCCTGTATATTATCTGGAAGAATTGGTCCTAAATTTTTTTTATTAATGTATCCTTCACTTTCTTCCTCATCATCAGAGTCAAAAGAAAAGGAGTCTTTAGAAATATGAGTTACATCTACATTGTCATGCATTTCAGTATCAGTATTTAATGGAAATCTTTTTCTTTTAATAATTTTAATAAAGTTATTTTTAAATTCTAATTTAGCTATAGTACATAATTGTTCAAGTGACATAATCACTTGACTTTTTAAAAGAATATCATAGAGTATCTCTTTTGTGTCATTTTCTTTGTTCTAGTTTAGAAGTTAAAATAGATTCTGGAATTCTTTTGGGTTTCTTTGTTTTTCCCTCATTTTTATCTGTTTCTTCATTAGTCCTTGAATCTAATTCACTAGGTTTGTTTGATGTCTCAGGTTGTTTGCCCTCCCTTATATCTCTTCTTTTCTGCTCATTTGAATCTAAATTTGTATTTTCATTAAATTGTACATTTTTAGGTTCTTTTCTCAATTGTTTTCTAGTTACTCTTTGATTAGTTTCATCTAAATCTTGAGTTTCATCTCTTTTTCTCTTTTCTTCCACATTTGCTATAAGTGAAAAAATAGAGAAATTATATATAGGTGCGCTCCATGCTATTTTGCTCATTATATCATCTCTAGCTTTTATTAATGCTTCTATTGAATAATTTTTGGTTTCATTTGATGTTTCATCATCTAGATCACTTTCATCACATTCTAATCTAACCCCAGATGAGCTTCTTTGTGCCTCATCTATATTTTCATATAGTTTTTGCACTCCATCTTTTCCCCAATTTATAGCTAGAGGGAGGTGGGTGTCGTAGTCACATAGTTTTTTATCAATATCAATTACTAGTTTTCTTTCTTTTGCATCTTTTAAAGATTCACAAGCATAAGACATATGTTTAGTGGAGTCACACCAAACACATCGTTGGGTGGGTGTGCCTCTTCGTTCAGTATTATGAGCTACATGTTGATTCACTAAAGGTGCTATAGGTATAGGATTTATTTGTGGGGCATGAGTAAACTGGGGACCTAAAATTGTTCTATCTTGACTAGTTAAAGAATGAACTGTGTTTTGAAGTGTTGCCACTTCCTTAGTTATATTTGTATGCATCTCCATCATATTATCTATTTTGTTAAATAATATCTCAAACTATAACTCACCAGGAATTCTAGATGTTGATGCTTGTTCAGTTGAACTAGAATTTATATTAATTTTAGGATTTTGAGTAGTTGGTCCTACTGTTGGAAAACTTAAATTCATATCATATAGTAATGATTGCCTCTATTTCATTTGTGCTACTACTTCTACTACTTGTTTTAGAACAACCCACTCCTCCGTTAAACCATATCTTTTCCTAGGTTCTTCTAGTCTTCTTTCTACTTCACTTCTAATGTCTATAGGTAAAACTTTTAGGAAATAAAGAACTATATCTAGAGTAAGTGTAGTCCTATCTTGCTCAGGCGATTGGGAAAATCTCTTCATAAATTCACCATGTAGTTGTGTAAGAGATATTTGGGTTTTTAGAGTGCTAAGCCACTTCATAAATCCCTCCCTATTGTGTTGACTATAATCTTCTAAGTAAAATTCTTTATGCATTTGTTTTTTAAATTCTTCCCATGCAAGTGCATTATGAGGTTCTATTACACTAATGGCTGAACCTATTGCAAGTCTTACAAAAAATGTTACCCAGTTAGTTACTAGCAAAACATGTAGTTTTGCTAGGTCTTCAAAAGTGTCTAAATAATTAGTTGCATTAACTCCAGTGAATTTCCCTTTTTCTTTTAGCATTCCTTCAACTACTTTTTGTCCTTGGGTTTCTGACATCATATTTCTAAATAACTCATCCACTTTATTATGTATGTTAGAACTAGACTTAAGTTTTTTAATATAATCCTTAATTTCTTCTTGAACTTTAGTTTTTTGTTCTGTTACTAAACTAATTAAATTGTTTGGTTCCAGTTTTACTTAAATTTTAAAACCTTCAAGCAATTCTTGAAAAATTGACACTAACTTTGAAATGAAAATTCTTGTTGAATTTTCAAACTAAAATCGTGCTAATCTAACAATCCTTTATAATTTAATGAAAACTAGATACTAACTTTTCAAATAAATTTCTTTTTTGAATTTTTAAACTAGAATCGTACTAATCAGACAACCCTAAATAGATACGAACTTTTAAATGAAAATTATTTTTGAATTTTAAATCTAGAAATTCCTAATATTTTAAGTTCTCTTAAAATCCTACGTAAATAGTAACAAACAGATTCAAGTTTAGAAAATATACCTGACAGTTGATGCAGAAGCTAGAGTGCATGTAAAATTTTCAAATATACATTTGTTGAACAATAAATGCCTAATACAAAGAATGTAAGTGTTGTATGTGCAAACGTATTTCTTCAAAAACTTGATGGTAAGTGTGTAAAGATGAGGTTTACTACTTGCCTATTCCCGTGGAGGCGCTCAGAGCCTAAGCCCAGCCCTCAACAACCAGGGAATTACAAGGTTTGTAATTTCTGCCTCTCCAAGATAACCACCTCAAGCTGCTGCAACCACGTAGCCTAAACCAAGCTAATGCATATGCAAGAAAAGGAAAAGTGTTTATACCTGTCCTGGTGTGCCGTTGTTCACATCAGGTTCAAACGTGGGAGCGATTCGTGACGACTGGCGGATCAATTCAATCGTCTCGCTAATGGCGCACACATGGTGACTATGCAGAACAAATATTTCTTTTCCTATGGTCCGTAGGGAAAAGCATTTCTATATCTTTCCATTGCATCTAAATAGGGTGGTAAGATTAATTTCTCATTAACTAATTGATCTTTAATGGTTTCAGTTACATTTAAATCTTCTTGAGAATTATCAATGTTTCTAGTTACGGATGGTGGAAAAAGATCTTCACTATCTTTAGTACTAGGTGGAAGTATGGAAATTAATGGTAAAGTTCTAGATAATCTATGATCCAATTCTCATGTATGTAAAGTTTCGTCTACAATCTTATCTTTAACTAGTTCTTCAATTTCCTCAACTGTACTAGGAAATAATAATTCAAAGGTAGATGGAGGTAAAAACTGTATTACTAGATGAAGCCTCTTTAGACATATAAAATGAGATGTAAAATAGATTAATGATAGATTTCCTATACAAAAAGCTATAAGATACTGTTCATAAAAATGATATCCTATACAAACTAAACAAAAGATTTTCACTAAGTAAATTCTTTCCACACTTCAAATCTTCAGCTCGTCTTCAACAGGGTTGCATATCATCTGAAAAATCACATGAGAAATATAAGTATACCTTTATAAAAGATTAACACTCATTTAAAACTTAACATATTTAAAAAAAACTTAATTTAATATAAGATAATTAACTTTTCTAAAACACACACACACACACACACACACACATATATATATATATATATATAATATATATATATATATATATATATATATATAAGTACATTCATTTATTTAAACATACACATTGCAATAAAATAATTCATTCATACATTACATCATATAATTCACATAGCTTAATACACTTATACATATTCATACATATTACATATGTTAACATACATCACATGCCTACATGCATACTAACATGCATAAATGAACATGTATACATAATATATATGCACTAACATAAATGAACATGCATACATGCACACTAACTTACATAAATGAACATGTATACATAGCATATATGCACTAACATAAATGAACATGCATACATGCACACTAACATACATGCATGACATAAATGAACATGCATTCATGCACATACATGCATGAATGAACATGTATACACATGCATAAACATACATAACTCACATGCATACATGCACATGCATAAATGAACATGCATACATAGCATACATGCACTAACATAACTCACATGCATACATGCACATGGATAAATGAAGATGCATACATGCACATGCACTAGCAACCATGCATGCATTAACTATGCGTACATTTACATAGATAACATTCATTAACATATATCTAACATTTACATGCATTTCCTAATATCTAACATGCACTACCTAACTTCTAACATGCATTAACATTCCTAACTTCTAACATCTAACATGCATTACTTAACATCTAACATCTATCATGCATTACTTAACATCTAACATCTAACATGCATTACTTAACATCTAACATGTAGTACTTAACATTTAACATGCATTACCTTAACTAACATGCCTAACATCTAACAATCATGCCTAACATGCACTAACATCTAACATGGGTATATGCACTTATATCAAACATGGGTATATGCACTTGTCTCTAACATGGGCACAAACATCACTAAATCTAATGCATTTTCTAATAAGTTTCTAACAAGCTAAGGGTTGAAGAAGCTTGGATTAAGAGTAAGAAAAGGAAAGGATAAGTGAAGATAAAATAGGGTAATTATTTGGATATAGAGAAGTTGGAAGGAATAATGAATTCTTTGGAAGAAAATAAGGTTGAATTGCTCCTTCTTTTTGCTAACCTGTGAACATACAAAAAACTTCAGGATAACAATTCATACATTTAATATATAACCAATCTAATTAATTAAACACACACACATACATAAATAAATACATATACATTCACACACATATATATATTTACATACATAAACACACACACACACACACACACACACACACACATATATATATATATATATATATATATATATATATATATATATATATATATATATATATATATATATATATATATATATATATATATATACAAACATATTATAAACCTAAATTTTTCTAGTATAAATAATAACATAAAACGAAAAATTAAACACATAAAATATATATATATAATCTAAATCATATAATATTTAAAACATTAACAAAAAGAAAAGAAATAAAATAAGAAACAATAATAATAAAGAAACTCTCTCAGTCTCTCTCTCTCTCTCTCTCTCTCTTTCTCTCTCTAGTATCGGACGGCCCCATCTGCTAGCTGCAGGGAGAAGAGGGAAGGAGATTCAATAATAAAATAATAATAATAATAAAAATACTCACTTCTCTGTCTCTGTCTCTCTCTCTCTCTCTCTCTCTCTCTCTCTCTACTACGCGTGCAGCACTACTGCACCGTCGGTAGAGAAAGAGAGGGAGAGGAAGAAGGATAAATAAATGAAAAGAATAAAAAAGGATAATAAAGAAAGGAGAGGAAAGGTAGAAAAAGAAGAAACATGGAGGAAATAACTTGAAGAAAAAAGGAAAAACCAAAACACCCCCCCCCCCCCCTTTTGCTCTACATTGTCAAAATTCTAAAGTAAAAAAAATTTGCTTTCCATTGATTGAATGACAAAAGTAAGAGAGATGGACTTCTCTCTCCTCCTGTCAGATGACAGTCATGGAAATGTGTGCACAAATTGTTGATATATTTAGGTAGTGATGTGTGTGAACACACTAGGACCGCCGGGGCACTTTTTTCCCTCTTCAGGAGGTTTTTTTCCCCCGGCTTGTATATACGCCTATTGCCCTAATGGGCTACTTATCTTTGTACAGTCTCTAGTAATACATTCAATATTGTGTGTTGTGCTCCAAGCTTCTTCTTCTTCCTTGTGTTGTTCACATGCTTCCGCAGACGTCTAACTCCAACAATTGGTATCAGAGCAGGTCGTCGCTTCATCTAGGGCACCGTTGACACTCCTTTGTTTGCAGTCTCAGATTTGAATGAAATTTGGTGAGCATACTCAGGGTGTTTCAAAGATCAAAACATCTTTGCTTTGTGGTGCCAAAATCACGATCTGAGCTCATTTCGGCCTCCGAATGCACTATCGTAGTGCTTGTGCAGGCTATTTTGTCTTTTTGTGCCAAAGGTATATAGCAGTTTCTGTTCGCCAATATAAGCATCTCGAAGTCTGCTACAGGTCTAGTAGAATTTGTCTAGGCAATCTGTTCAACTTTTTGAGATACAGTCAATTTTCTGCATCAAGGTATTTTAATCACCGGCCATGGCTGAAAGTAGTGATGTATTCCGTATGTTGGTTGTTGAGGATACGTTCGATGGTACCAACTACCCATTATGGGCTTATATGATGCGACATGTATTGGTTGCAAAAGGATTGTGGAACATTGGACAGGGTGTTGAAAGACATCCTGTTACACCTGTAACGACAAGGACTACAAATACAGGTGCTGGAGCTGATGAAGATGGTGTCGAAGATGATATTGTGCATATTCATGTTCGTGCTGCTGTTTCTGCTGCACCTACTGCAGAGCAGATTCCTTGGGATGGCAGAGATGCCCAATCACATGCATTGATAGCTTTGTATGTCAAACGTGCCATTATTCCTCATATTCGCTCTTGCAGAATAGCTAAGGATGCTTGGGATACACTTACCACATTGTACCAAGATAGGAATGAGGCTCATGTTGCTTACCTTCGAAAATAGTTGGAGAGTGAGCACATGAATGAAGGTGATTGTATGGACAGTTCCTAACAAAGATCAAAGACTTAAAGGAACAATTTATTTCTGCTGATGAGGTTATACCTGATAGCTCACTTGTCCAGACCGTTCTGAGTGGTCTTCATGATTCATATCAGAGTTTTGCTTCTACTCTTTGGTTGATGATAAAGGCAATCCAAATGCCTTGTCATTTGAGGAGTTAGTCTCTGTTCTATTGCAGGAAGATGAGTCTAGGCAGAACAAGTCCATTATGCGTGTTGCAGATCAAGATTTCCTGGCTAGTCAGAAGGGCAAAGGAAAATGGAGTTCTTCTACTAGTAAGTAGAAATCTTCAAATGCTGCACATTCGAAGAACCAAGACAAAGATGAGAAAAAATCATAAAAGCAGAAATTGTTTTGTAAGTACTCTAAAGGGAATGATCATATCATAAAGAACTGTCCAAAACGGGCTGCAAAAGAGGAAAAGAAGAAAGAGGTTGGAATGGTTGTTGTAGAAGCCTCTACACCAAAAACGGAGTCTGCTAATCTTGTGCAGGAAGAAGAGTGGGCGTTCACTACTGTTTGCAATTTTGACCCATCTTCTCATGAGCAGTGCATGTCTGTAGTAGATTCAAATGTTTGGTACTTTGATAGTGGGGCGACCAAACATATTACCTTGCAGCGTAGTTTCTTCTCTTCACTCGAGCTTGCCCCTACAGGGAATACTGTTACATGTGCTAACAACTCCTCTTATCCTATTATGGGAGTTGGTAAGATCATTTTGACTACTGCTGATGGTAGTTCTTTCACTTTGTCAGGTGCTTCATTTGTGCCAGGGATCAAGAAGAATCTGTTATCAATTTCTACATTAGCCAAGATTGGCTTGGTTGTGAAATTCGTTGATGACAGATGTATAGTTCATGATCTGTCAAATGGCGATGTTATTATTGCTTCTGACATTTTATGTCATGGGCTGTATAAGCTCATAGACTATGAAAGATGTGAAAATGATTTGGCATGTGCAGTAAGTGATTCTCAGGCTATGTTAGATGCAAAGCTTTGGCATGCACACTTTGGTTATCTAAATTTTGCTAGTTTGCTATGCCTGTAGAAATCTGAAATGGTGTCCTCTTTGCCCAAACTTGAAGCACCTAGAAAACATGTTTGTGAAGGCTATATTTTGGGCAAAATGCAGCATTCCTCCTTTCCGAAAGATGGTTCAGTTCGGGCTACATAGAAATTGCAGCTTGTACAAAGTGATGTCTTTGGTCCTATGCAGATACCCTCTTTTGGAAATTACCTTTACTTCGTGACTTTCATTGATGACTTTTCCAGGCATGCATGGGTATATGCACTCAAAGCAATGTCGGAAGTGTTCATGTGCTTTACAGTTTTTGGTTTTGGCTAAAAATCTTTCAGCATGTAAAATGGGCACCCTCTGTTCTGATCGAGGGGGGGAATATATGTCTTCTCATTTTAATGCATTTTTGGTTGAACCTGGGATAAAACACCAGTGTACAGTGCCGTATAAACCTCAACAGAATGGAGTTGCTGAACGAAATAACATGTCACTCATGGAGATTGCGAGGTGCATGGTCAAGAGTCAGGCTTTACCACATAGTTTTTGGCTTACTACATTCTCACTAACATGCTTTTCATGTGGAAATGATGCTCTTGGGTGTTTACGAAATTGACATGCTGCACATACCTTTTGCATTTCTACAACTTTGAAATTTGGCAATCCATGGACAATATCCTTTGACTGCATCAATTTCAGCCTTTGTAAGTTTGCATGTACAATCCGTTTGTGCCACATCCCTATGTCTGCAATAACTCCTACACCTTTTGCAAACCTGGCTGCTTCATTCCAGGAATCTTCAAATTTAAGGTAAGCATCCTACCCACTTTGTTTCCTTTGGAAACCAATCATGCATCCTGCTTGTACTCTTCTACATATAATCCATCAGCATTGAACTTGACTTGTAATCCCTGGTCAACCATTTGTCCAACAAAAACTAGATTCTTTATTATATTTGGAACATGTAGCACATCAGCAAGATGTTTTACCTTTTCATCCTCCTTAGATAGTGCTATGTTTCCTATATGTTCAATAGGATGCAATCTATCATCACCTGTTTCAACATATCCACAAACTAGCAAATTCTGCAAACTACTAAACCATTCTACATGACTGGTCATGTGATTTGAAGCAGCTGAAACATACAAGACATTATCATTCATAGTTGAAATAATAGCAGACATCGTATTCATCATGTGATGTTGAACCATGAACATCTTCTCATAATCATCTGCACTTGTGGATGCATAGTTGTTTTGCGGCCTTCTGTTATTTTGATTCTTCAACCTGGAATCACATTCAAAATGTCAGGTTTACCACAATTCCAACATCCTTTACTATCATTACCTGAATCATTTCTTTGGAAATTTATGTGACCTCTTTGGCTCCCCCAGCCTCTAAACTATCCTCTACCTCCTACATGATTTTGTTGTTGACTTTGGTCTTGGTTACTATTTCCTCTTCCATTTTCGAGACCTCTACCTCTTCCTCTACCATAGTAGAATACCTACTCAAAATTGGGCTTTCCTTGGGAGTTTGAATTCTTTTCTTCAATAATCAGCATAGATACTAGATCAGCAAAATTGGAACTATTTTCCCTAGTCAATATAGAAGTTATGAAGTGCTTATATGTAGCTCCTAAACTATGAAGGCACACTTCCACCTTATCATCATCATCTACAGTCATGCCAATATATGGAAGTGATTCACATATGCTTTTGAGTTTCAGAGTGCAGTCACTTATTGGCATGCTCTTCTTTTCCAATGTATGGAACTCATTCTTGAGTTGCAATTTCCATGCCTTTGTATTAGTCTCAAGTCTCTTTTGGATTCTTGGCATCCTGTATGTGGCCAATCATGCTATCCCATATGCTAACACATAGCCAATACATTACCTTTCATGCTCCTTGATTCCATTTCTCATTTGCTCTTGACTAGTTCGTAGTCCAATTCCACTCTGTAACTACAAAGCATTTTTGTTCTCTCCTTCGATGTACTTCAAGTAGCCTTTTCCCATCAAGAAATTTTTCATTCTGAATCTCCAAGCATGGAAGTTGTTTTTGTCCAGCTTATCTCTCATACGCTGACTCATTCCATCTGCATTTGCCATTTCTATAGCAATTCACAACACTGCAAAATACTACAAGCAACACTTCTGCTTGAACACTGTCGCACTATGACGTGACAGTTCGACCTCAGAGAAATGTAATTTTCATGTATCAAGAGTACACATACTCACTTGAAATTCTGGATCTAGTATATATGACTGTTTTTGAATACAACAAGTCACAGTTTCTAAAATTGACCTGGTTTTTCAGTGGGCCCCACCTTGTGGGCTCATAGCAAATGGAGGTCGTTTGTGAATCGCGTTTTCTCCGTGCCTTGCCACGTAGTCTTCTCTATCACCTTCTCCATGAGCTCTCTAAAACCACGCTAGCTCTCATACCATGTCCGGAGGAAGGAGATAAGGAAGAGAGCTCATACACACACACTCTCACTCTCAAGGATAAGCACACACACAGATTGAGGAAAGGAAGAATAATCTTTTCTTCTTCTTCTATTACATAAAGAAGGAATGTACAAGAATGACCTAAAAAACAAGAATACAACTAGTGCAATATATAAAGACCAGGACATAAGGAAAAACCTAATGTTCACGAATGAGTGAGCTAGCAAGAAACAAATGTGCCATCACTTCATGGTATATAAATCTAATAAAGCTCAATGAAGTATCCCTGACATATACCGGCATGACCGCTACACATGCCATAGAATGAGTGAGCTGGTAAGAAACATGTCACTATACATGTCCACAAATGAGTGAGCTAGCAAGACACAAATGTGCCATCACTCTTGGTAGATAAATATAATAAATCTCAATGAAGTATCCATGACATATACTAGCATGACCACTATACATGTCATAGAAGTGAAAAGTGATACCTGTCATCCTGTATCATCACATGTTGAGCTTGATATCTCAACAATTTGAGCCAAGATTCAGTTCTTCTTTGGCATCAGCATAGAATCTTGAAATTTCATCAAACACATCTCTACTTACCTTCATCTATCATGTGAGTGGGTTATAACATTTATATCCATTTTGCTCAAGGAAATACACAAACAAGGTACATTTTTTTGCTTTTGGATTAGCTTTTGTCCTCAATTCATCTGGAACATGTACATATGCAATACAGAAAATAACTTTCATATGTGATAAGATTTTCTTTTGTTACTTGTAAACTTCTCTTCATGTGTAACTTGATGTACAACAATAGTTAGAGTTCTATTCATGATGTTTATAGTAATGTGCATAGCTTTTTCCCATTAACAACGAGGTAGAAATAGCAAGAGCCTTGATGGTTGAGAAAAATATGCCTCATTGTTGTTGGGAAGAAGTTGTGCATAGTACTATATAAACCATGAATAGAACTTTGACTACTATTGTGCATCAAGTTACACTTGAAGAGAAGTTTATAGGTAAAAAGTTTTGTCATTCAGTCATACCTTGCAATTGTGGTGTGTACCTCCATAAGAAAAACCTTCAAATTCCATAATTTTTTAGAAAACTATTGAGTTCATTTGATATGTCTTCACATCCTCAATTAGATCTTAATGTCTGAATATACTTTCCTCTCTACTTTTCCACCATAGCCTTCAAACTTTTGAAGTGAGTCAACAACTCTCTCTTCTCTGTCATGAAGTTTACACATAATTTTGTTGTGTGTTCATCAATAAAAGTGACATAAAACCTACAAAGCCCATGTATGTGGTTTTGTATGACCCAAAATATTTGTATGTACTTTTTCTCTCACATTCCAACTAATGTGCTTGTCATGCAAAACTGATGTCCTTGACAATTGAATACATTGACATGCTTCACATACTTTCTACACCTTTGCAACCTTGAAATTCTGTAGTCCATTGAAAAGCTCCTTTGACTGCATCAACTTCACCCTTTGCAAATTTGCATGTCCAATTCACTATGACAAATCTCTATGTCAACAATATTTACTATACCTCTTGCAAACATGGTACATTCATTTTAGGAATTTTCACATTCAAGATGAAAATCTTGCCCACTTTGTTCCTTTGGAGATCAATGGTCCATTGTATTTGTACTCTTCTAAATATAAACCATTATCATTGAGCCTAATATGTAATCCAACATCAATGATCTATCCAACAAAAACTAGTTTCTTTCTTACATTGGGAACATGTTGTACATTCGCAATATGTTTTACCTTCCCATTCTCCAAGGATAGTGTTATGTTTCCTATATCTTGGATAATGTGATATATCATCGCTTGTTTCAATAAATCCAAAAGAAATAGATTTTTGCAAACTACTAAATCATTCTACATGGATGATCATGTGATTTGAATCACTTGCATCAACATATTAGACATTACCATTTGATTTTGAAACATCATAAGACATTGTGCTCATCATGTCATGTTCGAACATGAACAACTTCTCTGATTCATCCACACTTATGGATGCATAGTTTTTTTTTGGTGCCTTTTCTTGTTTGAATCTTCAACCTGCAATCATATTTCAAGTGATCAAGTTTACTACAATTTCAACATCCTTTTTTGTTATTAATTGAAATCATTTCTTTGGATCTTTTTGTGGCCTCTTTAAATCCTACTACCTCCTTCATTATTCTATTGTTGAACATGGGCCTAGGTATTGTTTCCTTTTCCAATTTTGAAGCGTCTACGTATACCGCTTCCTCTATAAGTGTAGAATGACTACTTAGAACCAACTTTTTCATCGAGGTTCTTTTCCTCAATTATCAGCATGAACACAAGATCAATAAAACTTTTAATCTTCTTACTTGTTTGAATGGAAGCTTTGAACTGCTCATATGTAGCTCCTAAACAATGAAGGCACAGTTCAATCTTATCATCATCATCTACATTGGTGCCAATAGATGCAACCGAGTCACATATGATCTTTATTCTTAAAGTATAGTCACTTATTGACATGATTTTTTCTCTAATGTATGCAAATTATTCTTGAGTTTTAGTTTCCATCCCTTTCTATTAGTCTCATTCTATGTGATCAAATTGTTCAAAACCTCTTTCAAACTTATGGCATCCTATATGTGACCAATCATGCTACCTTGTATGGTAGTAGACATCCAATAAATTACCTTACATGCTCCTTGGTTCCACTCTTCATTGCTTCTTAATTGTGTAGGGTTTTCATTATGTCCTTCAATGTACTTCAAGTAGCCTTTTCCCATTACAAACACATACACATATAAACAGATATATACAAATATATAAGAAATTAGGTTTTTTGAGTTCAATTAAATATATATAATTAACTATTAAAAAATAAAATTTTAGGTTTAATATCAACATATATAATCAAATATATATAAAACTTAGGGAGAAAATTAGAATATGTAAATATTCTTATTTAATGTATGTAAAAGTTAGGGAAAATTCAGAACATGTAAGATATATATGATTAAATATGTTAAAAATAGGTCTTTAGGATTTTCAGGGTTTTTACATATATATAGTTAACTATATAGAAAATAGGATTTTAAGGTTTTTACATACAAGCACATACACATACAAACAAACATATAAAAATATATAAGGAATTAGGGTTTTTGAATTAATGTAAATGTATATAGTTAAATATTTTAAAGTTTTAGGATTAATGTTAATATATAAAGTTAAATATATGTAAAAATCAGGGAAAAAAATCAGAATATGTAAATATTCTAATTAAATGTATGTAAAAATTAGAAAAAAATAATAACATCTAAAATATATATAATTAAATATGTAAAAAATAGATCTTTAGGATTTTTAGGGTTTCTACATATATATGATGAACTATAAAAAATAGGATTTTAGGGTTTTTACATACAAACAAAAATACACATGCAAACACATATATACAAATATATAATAAATTAGGGTTTTTACATATATATAACTAAATATATAAAAGATTGTCTTATAGGTTTACTATTAGTATATATAATCTTATCTCTCTCTCTCTCTCTATATATATATATATATATATATATATATATATATATATATATATATATAAGAAAAAAATAGGTTTTTGGATTAATATTAATACATATAATCAGTTATATAAGAAATAGGGTTTTATGTTTCATAAGAAAATTAGGATTTTAGAATAAAAATTAAATTATATAATTAAATATATCATATATTAAATGTCCTAACATCTCCACATGGTATCAAATGGCATCTATGGTTATGGAGGAGATAATGGCATGTCCTTGTACTCATGACAAGCATGAAATTTTGCAGAAATGAAAGATTTTTACTACACATGTTACAAAATATGGATCCTTTGAAAAAGCGGAATAGAAAACCTACACTACCATTCGCATGGTTCCCTTGGTAAGGAGGTCGACCCAAACGACATTGCACCATCTATCTCTTGTGGATAGAAGAGAACAAATAGAGAGGTATAAGTACAAGGTAGTAGTATCATTACAGAGAATGAACACATGGAAGAAATGCTCGAGGAGTTTTATGAGATGGGCAAACATCAGGATGGTGGAGAAGATGATGTGATTTCCATGGACATGCCATAATTTCCACAATCTGAAGCTGAAGAAGAACACTAGAACATGAGATCATGCTCGTCTGAATGATTGCATTCTCTTTTGGAATGAGTATGAGCATCTCCATATATGTCCAAAGTGTGGAGCGTACAATTGTAGAGAAGAGATTGTGGACGAAGCAGTCCCCACAAAGGTTCTTTGACACTTTCCTATAATTCCAAGACTTAAGAGAATGTTGAGATGCAAATAAATAGCTCAATTAATGTCATGACATGTAAAGAGCAGGTCTATAGATGGTGTAATGCAAGGGCCTGTTGATTTTTATGCATGGAAACACAGACATAGTGAGTGGCTAGAGTTTTCTAGATATCCTCCAAACATATGTCTAGGCTTAGCTATGGATGAAGTGAGTCCATTATGTTTACACAGCTCGTCATGGAGCACATGGCATGTATGTCTGGCCAACTATAACATCCACCATGGATGGCCATAAAAAAGGGCCATTTATTATCAGCTCTCATTGTGCCAGGTGAGAATAAGGTAAAAAACATGGATTTATATCTTGCAAAACTTTTTGAAGAGCTACACACTTTATGGGATAGGATTACTATGCACGACATGTCTCAACGTATAAGAAGATGGGACATATGAGTGCAAGGCGTAGTTATGTGGATGATGCATGTCTCGCATGGTTATGGTGAATGTTTAGGTTTACCAATTTTGGGTTACCATGCTTGTCCCCTATGCGGAACATGACTCAAAGCACTCTACTCCAAAGCACTTTCAAAAAATTTCTATGAAGGACATCATAGATATATGCATGGTAAACATGTTTTATGTTGTCGAAAGATTTCATTACTCTCACTAGCATTCAGAAAATTAAAAACTTTCTTCAATTTGGTAATCTCTAAACTTTCAAAAACATGTCCTATGTGAGCGTTTGAATTGATTAACCTCTCTCTTGAGCACCTGTACGTTGAAGAAGATGGAAAAATGTTTCGACCATAACTAGGAAAGAAACTTGAAGTAGAAACACTCACTTTGCAAATCATCACTTTATATCCATATGAAGACACATTTGGACCCTTCCATTTACTCTTTATTCATACTCTTGATTGCATCCCTATATATGAATAAAATTATGAAGATGTGTGCCTATGTATTTTTAATATTTTCCCTATGCATTTGTGTTTGTGTATGAGCAATCTATGTATGCATCTGGCCCTAAGACCCTATCTGTGTTTTAATGTAACTATGCTTTTTGGTTTGTTCAATGAGTGAGTATGTATGTGAGCCTTTAACCATGTGCTTATATACTTATGCATGTGTGTTCGTGAGATAATTGAACATGTGCCCATGTATATGCATATGTATTGATGTTAGATGCATGGGTAATACCGAATTGTTTTTATGTATCTATGTCCTTCAAAACCTTCTATCTTGACTTTTTTAGCAAATGAAGATTAAAGCTTTAAAACATAAAACTCTTGTATTTTCATAATTTGCATAGTTCTTGTTCTATTAGTTTCATGTCTCGTGAATGTTATTACCTCATCAAAATCAAACTTGAAGAATGTCTTGTAAGCTTACATTTAGAATTACATAAGGTTACTTTGTTATACCTATTTTGGATCTCATCTCACTTTATTTAAAAAGAAAAATCTTGCACATAATGATATGATGTTTGACATATGCATAGAACACTGGGATATAAACAAACACCTTCCACAACACTCTTATCAGTTCTAAAGACCTAAAGCACACCAAAAAGCACCACCCTACTTGTAGTCACATGGTTAGACCAATGTAAAATAAAAAATAATCCGTCTGGTGGTATTCCTACATGTCCCGACAATGTGAAGTGAAAATTAGTTGACAAATGCAACATTAAATGAAAGAATGCAATTGGAAGAAGCTGTGAGATGCAAAAACAGCAGTCGCTTGCATGAAATGGTTGTCTATCTTTCATGAACTCCCTTATTGGAGGGATTTATTTATCAATCATTTGGTAGAACCGATGCATATTTTCAAGAATGTGGGAGACATGATCTCGAAGACAATGATTGAGAAGACCAAAAGAAAAGCACAAAGGGAGTACTGGGAAGAGGGAGGTTGTCTGCAAGAGTTGTGGGAATCACCAAGCCCGATAGAGTAGTGTCGCTACAAAGAGCTCCTTGGGTGCTTTGTAAGATGGAAGAGCAACAAATGAAGAAGTTTATTTTAGAGTTTTGGACACCTACTTGGTGCATGGGGTGTCTAAGGACAACCTTCATGTGAAACAATGATCTCAGAGGGCTCAACTCTCATGATTGGCACAGGTTTTTGTAGTTTGTAGCTCTAAAAGATTGCTTTTCAAAGGATGTGAGACCAATAATTTATAGAATTAGTTCTTTGGTATGATGGATATCTTCTAAATAGATAAGGATAGATAGCATAGAGCATGCAAACATCAATACTATAGAGGCTGTCTATATGGTTGAGAAATACTTTTCCACAAGTATTCTCACAATTCAGCTTCATTTATTAGTTCGTGTGATTGATGAAGTTGCAATAGCAGGAGCTATCAGTCAATGGATGTTCTTCTTAGAGCATTTCATGAAGACATTAAAAATGTTTATTCATTAGAGAGCATGTCCAAAGGGTAGCACGACAAAGGGGTATCTTGTACAAGAGTCTCTTTTACACATAACAAAGTTTCTATGCATGTCAGACTTAGAAATGCTGCGCGTACAGAGTGATGATGAAGATATTCATCTCGTAGGCAATGAATCTCAAGGTAAACAGATGCAAGGAAAAATGGATGCACCTTTCATAGAGAAGGCAATGAAGTTTTGCATCATTAAATGCTAAGCCTATGCAGAAGTGGTTGGAGAGGTATGAGCTTGCTAATGAGATAAATGCAAAGGAAAGAGTTTAGTTTTCAAAGAATCCTTCCACTCGCTTTTTGCCTCTTTCGGAAATTCTTCGACCTCTTTCACCCTTTCCAACAAGTAGATGGCTAGATACAGCCATTGCATAAGCAAAGGCAGTAGGTGAGGATATCTCTAAAGAAGAGGAAGAACTCGCAAAGGGATGTGATTTGGAGTATTCTAAATATAGTGCACTATGGTCTCATGAACAACACTTTTGGATAAAACAAATCAATGAAATTAAATCTACTTTTGAGAGTGGGGTGTTGGTGAACTTATTCCAAAAAAGTAGAGCTGATACACGAGACAAGAATGCTCAAGAAGGCAAGCTCCAATATTGTGAAGTGATCTTAGACATCTTGAAGCTATCCTTTAGGAGGTTTGGATATTTTCTATTTGATGTGAAATGGTTCAAATTAGTCACCTCTAGAAGAAACGTTATAGTGAGATGAGATAAGAGTGGTTTGCTTCAAGTAGACTCCACAAAGCGATGGATTGATGAAAGAGAAACATTTCTACATCCTCAACATTGTGAGTAGGTTGTCTTTACACCAGATTCGAAAGACACAAAGCTGCTATTTATTTTACAAGTCTCTCCACGTAGCAGATAAATTTGTGAGGACATAGACGTAGAAGAAATTCCAACCATAGTGACCTCTGAGGTCCATTCGGTAGTTGAGGAGGAAGAGATCATTGTATGAGATGAAAGAGGTCGTTGAAGAATATGAGGTACACGATGAAGTAATAAACGTTATATTGTACAAGGAAAATGATCAAGAAGGGGTCCTCTATGCATTAGATCTCTAAGAGGATGCTAGAATAGAGGATTTATGAAGCAAATACACATACATACTAGTTTACTTTGCTTTTTTTCTTTGTACAGTACTATTTTTGTATATCACAATTATTATCATTTTCTAATTATTTGAGTTTTCTATTGTAGCATGGGATGGCAGATAGTCCACCACTCACTCTGCACTCCATGATAGAGGAGTAATATATGGAGTTCATATCTCAGGCACCCTTTGCTTATATGGCTAGGACGTCACAGTACTGGATCACTCATGGTAGCACTCCCCTCAGCCTCACTCCCACAGATGGCACTCCCATTAGCACCATTTCCTTTGGCAAGACTACTCCAGCTTGAGGTACTCCCTTTCCCAGTGGAGGTACTCCATGCTTTACGATTCCACCACGACTGCCCTCTCAGCCATCCTATAGTGGCTCCAACAGTCGACGTACGCATTCGACACTAGAGCAAGATATAGGTTCTCGCCCATCTCATGTGTCCCATAAATAGAGGTCACACTATTGAGGAGTAGGTTCTAGAGGTGTATCCATAGGTGGCTCTAGAGGAGAATGATGTTGTGAAGGTATTGTGATAGAAGTTGTGTCTCCCACTTCTTCTCCTAGAATGAGTACCTCAGATGCAAGTACGCCACATAGTACACAAAACACACCTTGGGGTGCTCATGACCATGAGTACTCCAAGGTGTACCGTATACGTGATGGAGTTGTGTTGATGGATGTAGTTAGAAAGGCCATGCATTAGCGCATACAAAAGTTGTGCTCTATACACTTTGGACAATCTTTGATGCGAAAATGGAGCGAATAGGACAAAGATTGAAAAAATTACATCATAGAGGCTATCTATCATGAGTATCGTCTAGCACCTGGGCACCTGTTATGAGATTAGAATGGATTCAACACACGATGCATGAGGTGATGTCCCCTCAAAGATCAGAGTCTCGTGATGATTTGAAAGTAGGTTTACCAAAGCTTGTATGGTTAGACATTGAGGAGTGGGATATGATCAGTGACGAGCAGAAGCAAACTTCTCACCAATGTTGTCAGCAACGAGATGCGATGACCACACGTGTAGATACAAATAGATCATCACATTTGCATAGTGGCATGTACAACACTATCCATCATGAGTTTATAAGTATCATTTTGATGATAGAATTTTCTTGTGTTAAGCACATCATGTATGTTCATCTAACATTTTGCATTTTCAAGGAACCTATTGATGCTATACCGATGCAAAATTACTGATGCATGTATCGAGAATTATACAAGTGCTATGGGGGAATTAACGACGCTTACATTGGTGCTTAAACTGATGCCTAAACCAATGTTTATACTGATGCTTAAACTGGCATTTTGGTACCGATGCCTATGCTAATGCATAGGCAAAAATAGTCCCATGTATTTGCATTAGTATAGGGCCTAGTATGCCCCTCATATGTTGTAGGGAATATTACTATCATTAGTACAAAAGCATCCATTACTATCATTATTCTCGTGAGCAAAGAGTCTCATTATAATCGGATTCTGGATGTGGGGAAGTAGCAACCCATGGATCTTATGAAGATGGGTTTTATGGTTAACCTAGCACCCAAGTCCATCGGTGGCAATAAAAAAGACAAATGGAGCTAGGGACCAACCTTGTCTGATAGAGTGCTTCAATATGATTGCGTCTGATAACCGGTGGTTGATATAAATCTACACTCAGGCATTTCCCATATGTTTTGTGATTATGTTGATGAATCTACATCCACAACCAAGATCTTTCACAGATTGGAGAATGAAATCCCACTCTAGGCAGTCAAAACCATTGTAAAAATTGATCTTCATGAAAATGACACTTTGAGAAGAAGACCAGATAACATGACCACTCCTCACGGAACTCATCGCTTGAGGGGGGGTGATGTCATGGACAAAGAAAACCATCCTAAACCTCAAATTCCATGTGACCTTGTATATCTCATGATTGGTTCAAAATTTGGAGAAACTAATGCTTCAATTGTGTTTGGAATTGACAAAACTCTAAGATCCACTATCTAGTTGCTTGATTATGATATCCAAAGATCATGTTTTGAATTGATAATATCATTGATGACATCATCATTTATAACTTCCATTGATGAAACGTCCTTGAAAACCTATATAAGGAGGGGTTGGCCACATGCATACTCAGTCTTGTCAATGCTCGTCTTGAGAGCTCAAGGATTCATGATCACCAAGTACTTTGAAGTTCTAGTTCAAGTTCTAGTCTTGTCTCTTGCTCTACTCTTGTCTAGTCTTGTATCTTGGACATCCTCTCTTGTCCTATTGTAATATCGTAGTATGAGATCCTTTGAAGTTATTCCTTGTATCTAGTTAATCTCCTTCAAGGGAGTTCTTGTAATCTAGAGATCTTGCTTCATACCTACGATTCAAGGTTGTGGGATCTTCTGTATCATCTGTAGTTGAGTTATCTTTACCTATCCATCCTAGGTTGTGGGAGCTCTTGTATCAATTGTATATTGTTGTATTATTTCCCTACATGGGTGATCTTGTAATCAAAAGTGTAATTCTAAAGTATTTTTCTAGTCTAGTCAGAGGGCACAATGTAGTGCTCCCCTGGCATGGAGAATGTGCGTCACAAAAAATCTCAAAATGTACATTTATTTTAATTCAAATATCCTAGTCTCTTATATATTTAATTATAAATATTATGTTTTCTTGTATATTCTAATTTGTTTTCTACTTTTAATTTCATTACATATATTAATTTTAAACCTAAAACTTTATTTCTTAAATATTTAGTTATATTTATTTATTTCAATTAAAAACACTAAAACCTTAATACCTAGACTTAGAACATGTGTATGTGTGTATACTTGTATATATATATATATATGTGTGTGTGTGTGTGTGTATGTGTATTATGTGTGTATATGAGTATATATGTGTATGCATGTGTAAAACCCTAAAATCCTAATCCTAAAGACATAGACCTAAAACATTTATATGTGTGTATGCTTGTGTGTGTGCGTATATATATATATATATATACATGTGTGTGTGTGTCTGTGTGTGTGTGTATGTGTGTGTGTTTGTCTGTGTGTATGTGTGTGTGTGTATCTATGTATATATTATTATGTGTGTATATGTGTATATATGTGTATGCATGTGTAAAAACCCTAAACCCTAATCATAAATACTTAAACATGAAACATGTATATGTGTTTATGCATGTGTATATACATGTGCATGTGTATACGTAGTATGTGTGTATATGTAGTATGCGTGTATATGTGTATATGCATGTGTGAAAACCCTTAAATGCTATTCCTAAACACCTAGACCTAAAACATGTGTATGGGTGTATGCATGTGTATATATATGTATACGTGTATATATATTATTTTTGTATATGTGTATATGTGTGTGTGTATCTGTGTATATGTGTGCATGCATTTGTGTATGCATGCATGTGTATATATATGTATATGTGTATATGTATTATTTTTGTATTTATGTATATGTGTACATGTGTGTATATGTGTATATGTGTGCATGCATATGTGTATGCATGTGTGTATGCGTGTGTGTATGTATGTAAAAGGCTAAAACCCTAATCCAAAAACCGTAAACCTAAAACATGTATATGTGTGTATGTATTATGTGTGAATGTATGTAAAAGCCTAAATTTGTAATCCTAAAACCCTAACCATAAAACATGTAAATGTGTGAATGTCTGTACGTATATGTCATGTGTGTGTATGTGTGTGTATGCATATATATATATATATATATATATATATATATATATATATATATATATATATATATATATATATATATGTATATATATATATGTGTGTGTGTGTATGTATGTATGTGTGTGTATGTAAAAAAAACCTAAAACCCTAATCCGAAAGACCTCGACCTAAAACATGTATATATATCTTTGTGTATGTGTACATGTGTGTATGCATATGCCTCTATGTATATGTGGGTATGCATATGTCTGTGTCTGCATGTATGCATATGCATGTGTGTATGTATGTGTGTGTGTACATATGCGTATCTACATATGCGTATGTATATGTGTGTATGAATATGTGTATGTATGTATGCATATGCATGTGTGTATGTATATATGTGTGTGTACATGTTTGTACGTATATGTGTGTATGCCTGCATATGCATGAATATGGATGTGTGTATGTAATATGTATGTGAGTGTGTGTGTATAGGTGTGAGTGTGTGTATGTATGCATATGCATGTGGATGTATATGTGTGTGTGTACATGTGTGTATGTATATGTGTATAGGTATGCATGCACATGCATGAATATGCATTTGTGTATGTAATATGTTTGTGAGAGTGTGTGTGTAGGTGTGAGTGTGTATGTATATGTGTGTGTGTGTATGTATGTGAGTGTGTATGTATATTTGTGTATGCATGCATGCATATGCATGAATATCCATGCGTGTATGTAATATGTATGTGAGTATATGCATGCATATGTACGTGTGTGTGCACATGTGTGTACGTGCATGCAAGCGAGGGTGTATATAATATATGCATATGTATATGGATGTATATGTGTTTGTATGTGTGTTTACATATATGTGTGTATGTATGTATGCATATGTGTATATGTGTGTGTGTATGTATGTATGCATATACATGTGGGTATATGTGTGTGTATGCATGCATGCTTATACATGGGTATGAAAAATCTGTGTGTGTATGTATCTCTATGTCTCTCTCTTTCTCAATTTATATATATATATCTCTCTCTCTCTCTCTCTCTTTCATCTCTCCCCCTCTCTCTCTCTCTCTCCCACTCTCCCTCTCTCCCTCTCTGTGTGTCTCTCTCTCCCCCTCTTTCTTTCTCTTCCTCTCTTTCATCTCTCTCTCTTTCGCATATCTCTCTCTAGATATCTCTATCTCTCTCATCTCTCTCTATCAATAGAGAATAGAACAATCACTTACACTAATGTAATTTTTTGGATCGTTTTCATCAAAGGGCAATCAATGTCATCTCCCATCGAATTCCAAAGAACCGACACCAAAAGCGCCCACAAAACCAAAGAAAAGAGAAATTAGAAAAGATAAAACATAGAGAAAGAGAAAGGGTGAAAGACAATGTGCATCACTTGCCAAGATGCGAGATCTAGAGAGAGAGAGAGATGTGTGTGTGGAGGGAGAGAGATTTTTCTATGTGTGTTTGTGCACACAAGGATCACAATGCGGGTGGACAAGCACAATGTGCATGCGCACAAACTTGAAACTAGCAGTACTAAGATCAAAATAGTAGCAAACGTCAACCTTTTGCTCTCAACCCTAGTTATGTTAAAACATGTCGTCGATATAGGCGTCGGTATATTCTTAGAATTACTTATGCTTATACTAATGCATATACTAGTACCCATACCGATGCCAAATTGTTCTAGAGCGTATAGCAGCCAAAGCTTTGTAATAGTTATTCTGACAATCATGTGACCATCAATATGAATAATAGGGTCTTTGTAGGCATTTCCAATGGTCATACAAACATCCCGGCATGCCCATCGATATGGACAATGTCGGTATGAACCTCATATGTTTTAATGAGTATTTGCACCTTCTTGAGTGTATTAACACTTTTTGCATTACTTCTGACTCTAGAATAAACCACTCAAAGATAGCCTTCAAGGTCATTTCTAGTCTCTCTATAATTTTTTGGTTAATCCATTGTGTGGAGCTCCCAAGTGAACAAATATTTACTTTGCTCATAATCTTGATGCACTTTGATGTTTCCTTAGCTGAGCGGTAGTTGGGTTCTC
>CM035406.1:186723700-186773700 GCA_020310875.1 Ceratopteris richardii
AATATGTGGGGCCACCAAAGGTGTAAAGGTTGTCTCAATGGTAGAGTGGAAATCAATCACTTTTTCTTTTCATGCCATAGGAGTCACTCAGTGTGCCAAGCTCTTGCTAGGGTTTTGGAATTATAGATTGAATCAACTGGAAGCAAGCATTACTAGGGTGAAGAGATTGGTCAATCCTGTATCTTATGGAATGCAATCAGAGGGGAAGCATTTTGGAAGATTTGGAAATAAGATTTGTGGCCAATTTAGATGACATTCCAATAGAATGGTCAATAACGAAATCCATTGTCCTGGTTGGTAGAAGAATATGCAATTGTAAACATTCCCATCCCTTTAGAAACCATAGGATCATTATCATGGAAAATAAAAAGATCAAAAGTAAATAGGCTGCCCATCAAGTTGATGAAAACATCATTAACCTTCTTTCTAGTTTTCCTAAAACTTAGATTTTCTACTAAATCCTACCCATTTTTGGTTTTGCATTTTTGGGCTATCGTTACCCTACTTTATGGATACTTGGATCCCAAGGGCACTATGCCCCTCCATTGTATTAGTGTGTTTTTTCAAAGCAAGGGAGACTAGGCTTCGGCTCAACTTTCTCTTAATAAAAGAAAAAATGACATGAATGTTTATATCGTACATAGGAAGAAATAAGGATCTACTCCAACAAAGCGTGACATACATTATGGAGAATGTAGGATTGAAGAGATAAACGGAGTGACTAGTTGTCAAAAGCGTATGGATTTTTCTATCAATCTAAGGATCCTCGTAAGAGAGTTCATTTATTGTAGTTGATGCTATTATGACGTTTTTAAAATAATTCTTGAGCTTTTAAATACCTTTTGAATATGTTTTTAATGTTTTAGGAATAGTCAATATGATTTTTATTATTTTCTAAAATTGAATGTCTTGAAGAATTTGGTTTCTTCTTGGAACTTTCGTCGCCGACTTACTCTCGACATAATGGAAGGTTGTAAGGAGTTTGGATTTAAAAATATTAAAGTTCACCTAGAATGGAAGGTTATAAGCATTTTGAGTTTAAGAAATATTAAAGTTCATCATTAAGAGACCAAATACTATAAATATAAAATTATCTCATCCCCTTCTTTTCATAAAAAAAACAAGAGATGAGAATATACTTTAGTGAGACGCAAATGCATTCATTTTTTTAATAAAAAAGTGTCTTTAGTTGAAAATCTCAATTTCCATTTTGTTTTTCTTTTATCAAACTTAGTTGTATTGATGTATGAAAAGCTGGGTTCTAATACCATTATTTTCGAAGCGTTGAGATTGCGGTTTGTTTTCCCCCTGATATCGAAGAACAGATGTAATACGATGAAAATAGTTTTCTTGCTTTCCAAAGAAATAAATTTTTAAGAGCCTGTGAATTTTTACTGTTTCTCAATGAACCTTCGTTTGACTAGTCATACATCAAATCCTCAACGCGCATTCACTTGCCTAATACCTATCCACTCGTGACTCCAGCCTCCAGGCTCCATCCACTGGTACCAGAAAGACAACAAGCTGCCAGTGCTACCACGCGCATCGCAGCGTCTGCTTTGCCTATTTATTCATGGACACGAGATGTCAGCACACACACAGCGGAGACTCTGTCCTTGCATCCGTCGCTGTACCTAGGATCACGACTACGCTGGTGCTCGGACGTGAATGATACAGACGGTGTTCCTACAGAAACCGAAATGTCGCTGAGGTCTAGCCGGTCTATCCGCCTGCTGGGGCAACTGAACTGGGAAAATGAAATGGAAGATTTAGCTGTTTGCATGGACAGGGTTGCTGCGGAGATGAAGAAACTAGATAGAGATGTGGCCATCTCCAGGGTTACAGGTACAATGTGTGTGTATGTGTGCGTTTGAGAGAGAGAGAGAGAGAGAGAGAGAGAGAGAGAGAGAGAGAGAGAGAGAGAGAGAGAGAGAGAGAGAGAGAGAGAGGTGTCTTCTCTGCACTTTGCCAACGGCGTAACAGAACATTTCGTGGACGAACGGCAGGCTCAAGTGTGGCCATGGCTGGCGGTGTTATGATGGCGGCCGGACTCATTGGAAGCGTTTTTACATTCGGAACTTTAGCCCCTCTGGTGGTCGCTGGGGCTGTGGCGTCGGCAGCGGGTGGCCTAACTTCGTCGGGCAGTCAACTCACACAACATGTAATCCTACAACATCGAGTAAGTAAAGCGAAAGAGAAACTCGAAAGCCGTGCTAGCGTCTTTCAAAAAATGAAGGGGATATTGGAAGAGTTAAACTCTGAGCTTGATCGTGTCAATCTCAAGCAAATGGCAAATGCTAAAGAAAGTGCAGCTAGAATCCGTGAAATTGCTGTGAGCATCGGATCGCTACTGACTACAATTACAGAGGTCACAGCAGCTCTCAGCGAAGCGCTGGTTTCGGCGGGAGCTGGGGCTGTGGCTAAGGCGGGGATGAAAAGCCTTGGCGCAGCAGGAACTGCTGTCGCTGTGGGTACTGGTATGGCTATTTACGATGTGATCACTGCATCGGACGTCTTGCAGAATGGAGGCAACAGTTGCAACTCGTTTGAAAGAATAGCGAAAAGCATACGCGAAATAAAGAGAGCCATGCGCGAAGAAGTGACGACGCTGTCGAGTTAATGATCTGAATCTGTTCTTTTATTAGCCGCTTCTGTTATGTAAATGCATTCTATGATATGTGGTGTAATGGCGTTTTCCCATCTGTCGCTCGTGATTTGCCAGGCCTTATGTAATAGTTTTTATTCCTTATGTAATAGTTTTCATCTTGTCTGCACCTTGGACGCATGGACATAGCCAGATCTCTGTGAGTGCTTGAAGCACTCGGATGGGTGCATGTTTCAAATTTTTGTACAAATCACATTCGAAAAGATAAAAGCTTTCGCTCTACATCTTGACTGTCTCCATTACAAAATAGGAACGCAAAGCTAAGGCATTCTTCAAGCAGACAAAATCCTGAATTCATGCCTTCATCTCTCATGGCTTCGTACGAAACCCAATTTATGCGTTCATTCCTCTTGGAGAACTGCAGGTTTCTTAAAATCTTATCAACTGCCTTCACCTGAACTGGAGCCTTTGCTTTTCTACTGCTTTCATCGATTGCAAGGCTCTCGTTTTAATGGACGTGAAACGCAAGGCTTTATAGTATCCTGGTTTGTAGGCATTGATAGAGGAATTCCATTTCCTCTCTCACAGCATGTCCTTCTTCTTCACAGAGACCCTGAGGGCCCGTAACTGGAGTTTTTCTCATCATTTACTTGATGTATAATTGCTCTGAAGTCTTTTTTTGGTTCGCTATGGCGTTCCTCACAGCGGACCATGGAGACCCGTGACTCGAGTCTTCCTCACTCTTTAGTTGATGTATAATTGCTCTGAAGTCTTTATTTGGTTCTCTTGAATCATTTCAAGGAAGTTTTCAATATCTTCAAATGGTTCTGTGAACTAAAGATAATCACAAGTCAAAACTTCAAAAGCAGACTAGATAGACCCAAATCTCAACCTGGAAGAAAATGAATAAAAACTAACTAGACATCAGGCTCAAGATTGGGATTCATGAAGATATTAGGAATGTTTCTTCTATTATAAAATCCACCTAGACCTAACATGTAAAGATGGTTAGCCTAAGATTAATCCTCCATGACTCCGTAGAAAGACCATCCCTTAGCTCAACTTGAATGCATATGGGAGAACCAAAACTTTCACGGGAGATGCAAACTCAAATTTTGTATCTTATGGAACCCCATATAGAAATTGAGAAATATGTACTTCTTTCAAAGACCATCCCTAGAGAAATGGAAACTAAGACGAAGGCACCAAAGCTATATAGAATATGCAACGGATACAAGTGCTTAAGATAAAGTTTCAAGATAAGGAAGCGCTTTAGTAACATCTCACATTTTGAAATTGATATATTTGGTCAATAAGCCATGTAAGAGGAACCCGAGGGTTGTTCCATGGCTCTAGGGAATTTCATCAAAGAATAACCTTTATAGACGATATCCAAGATTAAGACTACAACTATTTTCGGTAAATCCTTAGAGGATACATGCCTAAAATAATCACCCACTACATGATCACATTCGTGACATTCTAAAAATTTTCTTCGATGATCATTTATTTAGTACTTTCACTTGAAGTAGTTATCGATTGAAAACAATATCGAATGATAATGATTTCTCTCGAAAGTTACTTCAATTGAAAGCATTTCCTATATACATTCACAATGTTCGATTGAATGGGCATTCAACTAGAAAATTTGAAGAATTCCTTGATTTCATCTTGAGTTTTCTTTCCATTATGCACATAAATGTTGAAAATCAAGTCTCAACCATACAAAAGGACTTCTCCACAGTTTTTGCAGATGGAACAATAGAAAAGGTCCCAAATTCATGGATTGACATGAGGAGCTTCACCAAATTCAATCAAAATAAAATCTCCTCTATTACCCACCAAAAGCGCATGTACACTGATTTTTGGGTGGTTAGCTAAGTCGTAGGAAAAGCAAAAAATTCTATATAAGCACACTTTCATCTTTGTTTATAGAGTTTTATGAGTTCTAGGGGTTTCCCACTTAGTTTAGTGAAGTCCTAAACTCCAGCAAGCAAACCCTTTGCTTGGTTATCTCATTTTATCATGATTTTGCTCCTACCTATTTGAAGACATGGTGAGGCTCTCACAATTCTATTTGTACCATTGTGGTCATTCTTTTAATTTGAAGATCCATTTTGGTCTCTCATATAGTTCCCCAAAGTGTGCCAGAGTTTCAAGATTTTTTACTCAGTGAATTGTGAGAAATTGCCCATTTTGTGAAGTTATATCTCTGCACATAGGGAGATAGGTTTGCAAAGACCATCTTGACGTGGGTGTTTCTCAAAGCTAGAACATCCACTTTTCTTGATTCAAAGTTTACAGGGTAGCTCTTATAGTCAATATTAATTTTGCAAATTTTCATTTTAGATCTCAATACATGTACAAAGAAACCTACAAAATAGTTACCATATATCACTGTTTGTGGGCCTAATGGAGGGCAGCCATCTTCCAGGCAAAAGAGTTGAACAAAACTCCAAAGCTAGAGGGAGCGGAAGGTCAAACTCAAGCTCATGCAACCAAGAATGATCGCATCTAGGCTATGGATCAAGAGAAAGGGGAAAAAGTAGAGGAAGAGGAGCAAGATCATAAGCAACAGAAGCATCCAATGGAGAGTGCTAAAATTGCAGAAAACTTGAACATTATGCAAGAGATTGTTTATCCAATGGAGGATGCAATCAAGCTTACAAAAGGCACGAAGCTAATTATGCTAATACTTCAACAAGTTCAGAAAATTGAAACTTTCTTATGATGTATGGTTCAAGTGAAAGAGTCAATTCAAATTCTACATTTTACATAGACAAGAGTTGTAGCAACCATATGAGTTGCAATAAAAATGTAATTGACGTGTTATCTCAATTTCTCTAGGCAACAAGAGCTCCTCATATTGTTGCACCCAAAGGAGTAATTAGGTACCTCATGTTTGATGTAGTTTTGAATTCGTATTTTCAAATGGAAAAGGTTGTATCCTTTGAATGCTAAAAATTGAAGGTGGTAGGATTAAATTGCTTGGCACTCTCGAGAGAGAATGACCTTACAATTCGTGGCCTTGAGAATCTTTGACGCATGCATGTGCACACGTCTACACATTTGTGGATGTTAATCCAATGCACAATGCGATGGGGGCTGATCTCCATTTGGGTGGGCATCTCAGACGTTAGATAGAATTGAAATCCAATGGTTCTAGTCAAAATATGTATGTTGATCTTGGATCAATTGTGAGGAACACCTATGCGCCTTAGGATCCATATTGGATCCAATGGACACAAAGAAAAGGTGTTGAATTGTAGTTGATGATCATATACACCCTCCGATGTATAGATGAATCTAATGGCTCATAATGAAAGGCAATTTTGGGAGCTCCATCAAATCTCAATCATGCATGTAAAAACAATCCAATGACCCAAATGTGACGGTGCCTTGACTTTTGTCATTAAACCTCAAAATTTGGGTCTTTTAGCCAATCCAAGGGTTTTAGTTCATTTTCAAAACTATTAAAATGGACAAAACCACGAGCTCTAAGTGGTTCTTTTTCTCTTTGATGACATGAAAACAAGGGAAGCCTATGCATAACCTATGTCATTGAGGGACTAGCCTGTGGTCACCACCATCTTCTCCTGGTTCATCATTAATCACTCCTAAAGCTAAAAAACCCATGCAAGTTTCATTTTTTTCCCTAATGAAGAGATGTTTCTGAAAGACAATGAGAATCATATTTAAATTTCAAGTTGTCATTCTTTAGGACAAAAGAAAGCACGTCTTTTCCATAAATGCAAAGCCTTAGATAAAACAAATTCTTCATAAATAAATGAGGAACCGAAGTCTTGGAAATGTCTTTATGAAGTTTGAGTAGTTTGAGAGATAAGCTAAAACTTTGGAAACACTTTCCAAAGTTGAGGTTCCCCTAATACGGAAAAATCAAAAGTCCAGGAGTTCGAAATAAATACATTTAGAATTAAAAATTGAAAAGAAATACATGGAACTTCAAGCAAAAAGGATCATTACGGAACATCATGCATTATATCTTATACGATGGATCCATAAAATCATATTCCATGCTATCCCGAATAAACACAATCTAAGAAGGATAAAAAGTTAATGGTCATCCTTTGCAAGAATTTTCAAAGATTTTATTAAGAGGTTCTTCCAAATTAAATAGCTAATTGTAGCTAGTGCTTTCATATGAATCATAACTACACCTAAAAAGGTTCAAAAGGCATCGATAAGATTACTTTGGTAAATTAAATATTTGGCTATCAAGAAGGTTAGAACCACCTGTAAATTATGGAAACTTTTTCACATTGAATGGGACCATATTCGTACCATTTGATTGAAATACCCTTGTAGCCAAGAAATGACTATTGATCCGTACCTTTGAATCAATGGACTAGATTCTTATGATCGATGATAGTTTTCATGGATGAAAATTTTCAAAGGGAGGAAGAAAGGTCTAAAAGTTTTTCTTTTTTCTGAATGGTCAAGGTCCCAGTAGTGGAGATAATCACAACATATTGAGTTTGATCAACTATAAAACTAGCAAAATGTCAGAGGTCTTTGGTCCGATTTTAGTGTTGTTTGGTCTAGTGTTTGGTGTCTTCGATACTCATGTCCCATCTGGATGGCCAAGAATTTTGTAATCGCATGGTCTCCATCAGCTTTGGTTACTCAAGCATTCTAATTTTTGGGCTGAATAGCAATGCACAGTTTGGTTTCAACCGAAGTGCCCCTTCTGTTAATTTCAATAATAAGTAACATTGTGATTTACTCATGTGATGTATTTGTAGCTCTTACATTTGATCATTAGAAATCTTTTCTCTAAGGTTGTGAGCTCTAGGAAAAAATCACCCTTTGTCAACAAGTTTTCAACCTCTTAATATGAGTTAGGAGAGCTATGAGATTTGAATAACGAGATGTTGAGAAAACCATAGGGAATTCCATGTTGTGAGTCTGCTTGGGAGGTGATTCAAGACATGTGATCGGCCAACACATGATGCCATCCCAATCGTATTTGGATTTCAAAGTAAAATTCTTGGAAGAGCAACAGACACTTGCATATTTGTTCAATAATTTGATGTTTATTGAGTCAATAATTTAGGGCCTTGTGATCGGTGATGATTTCAAACTTAACACCTACTAAATAGTGCCAAAAGTTCTTGAATGAAAAGACAATCGCTAAGGCCTTCCTTTCAATAGTAGAGTGGTATATAATACGTTATCTATATTATCTTCACTACCTGGTTCTACTCAGCTCTACATAGTAGTGAACTAGCATTGTATATTAAGTGATTTGTATTATCAGTCCTATGAGCTTGTGCTAGGATTGCCCCAAATTCCTTGAGGCTGGCATCAACGTGAATGTGAAATGGTTGGTTGCAGTCAACCATTGTCAATATGGGAGCCTCAATCAGTCATGATTTCAACTTGAAAAAGTTGCGCTTTGGCTTCAAACCACTGAAATGGTGTAGTCGTGCATGTTAGTCGAGAAAAGGCCTTTGTGATATGTGCATACATTCAAATAAACATTTTATGATAGCCCATGTGTCCTAAGAATTCCCTTCTTTCTTGTAGATGGGTTGTAACATCTTGAGTTCCATCATTACCTTGTCTGGATCTGGTGCCATACATGCACAAAAACCACATGTCCTAGAAGGATGCCTTGTGTTAACAGGAAGTGATACTTATGAAGATTTAGTCTCAAATTAGTTTTTTGGCATTTGTGAAAGATGAGAGTGAGGTGGGCTAGATGATCTTCAAAACAATCAACTCAGTTGCTCTTGCCGATTTAAAAAAAGGTTGAGAAATTATCCATGAATATTCTTAGGGTCTTAGAAACAAGCTACCGAAAACAATCAAAACTGTCCGATTAAATGTCATTGGGCCATTTTGGAGTCCAATAGCTGTTTTAGCATAAATGTAAGTTCCCCACTGTGTTACAAATGCTCCCTTTCATCTATCCTTCTGATGTATATCAATCTAATTGTATCCACTATATCCATCCATGCAATTGTACAATTAATGTCTAGCTACATCTTCCACTACTTACTAAGAGAATGGGGTGGGAAATCCATCCCAAATGGTTACATTTTTTAGGGCCCCAAAAATTTACACATACTCAAATCTTGCTTGATTTCTTCTTGGGGGCGATCACAATAGATGAAAGCTAGTTAGAATGCTCAATGGGAATGACGATCCATGTTGCTTCCATTTTATCAATCTCCACCCTTACAACCTCAACATACCTCACGTTGAGGTGATAAATCCTTCCTCGTATGGGATTTGCAGCTGGAATCAAAAGAATTCTATGGATTCTCAATGCTCTAGGATTTTTTGTTAGATCCTTGTAGTGCCATGCAAAAACATACTTGTAACTTTGTAGAAAGAAAGCTGCCTTATGCAAGAGAATATGCCCCCCCAAAGTTATGATGCCACTAGAACATGTTTCTCTTCCCTTGGTTTTCCTATATTTATCTCTTTGACAACCGAAGTTGTCTTTGTTCCTTGGGTTGTTTTATCACCTTGGTCCTGCTCTTTGAACTAGGAGTCACTCTAGGCACAAGTTTCTTTAATTTCCGCATCTAAGGTTTCCTTTTATAACCATCCCACAAGTATTTCTTCCAAAGGCAGTCATTTTTTCGTTCCATCCTTCGTTGCTAGCATAGTATTCTTGTGCTCCTCTAGGGTCGTTTTCTCCCAATTACTCCCAAACTTACCAAGTCCCATGAGGTCTATCTGAGGTTTGTCCTAGTTTTCCATCTCATTCTCATCACAAGCTATCGTGTAACATGATCAATATTCTACTCCCATCCATTTTAACAGGTCTTGATCTTCAAAAAATATTTTTTAGTTTCAGGCAGTCAGGTTCTTTGTCATGAGGTTATGCTAAGGAACTTCTAGTGCACATTCACACATGATCTAGACCAATTTCCATCTATAATTGCTTTATCATGTCCTAGTCATGGATGACCTTTGCATGTTTGAGCCATGGTCACCCTAAGAGCAAGGTAAATCCTCAAGATGTGAGAGGAAATTATAACACCATAAAGTCTAAGATGAACTCAGGCCCTTATATTGCTAGTTCCATCTTCTCAACAATCTTGATAGGTTTTACCCTATTTCTATTTGTTATGGTAATCATGAATTGTACCTCTCCTGATGGTCTGAGTCATAGGCTTCATTATAGATTCAGCAATCTGATTGATACTAAGTCCACCATCTATGGTCACACTAGAGGTTTCTTGCTCAACTATCTTGATTGCTACCTAAGGACTATAGTAGTCGGTCATAGGGGCCTGTATTATAAAATAGTGATGGAGACTTTTTCCCATGCAAAGTAGTGCCCTCACGAAAGCATTGATGTTGAACATCTCAATTGGTAATAAAAAATCCATATGCGATAGCTCATATAGACGTACCTATTGGTACATATTCTTTAGAATTTGAGTTGTTGAAAAAGAGTTAGTTGGTATACTCATGGTGAGCTTCGCAATATCATCTTTTAATCCATGTTGGACCATCCACAAAACATCGTCTATTGTTCTCCCTTACTTTTGTTCCTCTTCCTAACCCTTCCAAAATTTTGTAGCCTTGGTAAACCCCATAATATCTAGTCTTTGTCCTTTTGATTCAAGATCCTCTGGGGGATCCCTTTTTGCTTTAGTAAGAGGTTTTTCCACTAGGATAGGTGCCTTTTCGGCTCCATTAGACTCTTGCTCTAGGTTAGTTTCCTTGCTCCTCTTTGGCTCCCCTCTCTTCTACCCGCATGTTAGAGAGATTCTCTGTAGACTTATTGCTTCTCCAAAATTATTTCTCTGCTACAAGCTAGCTCCCTTGTTCCCCATTACCCCATATTCCTCTCTTGCCACCCATTGAGCCCTAGTATGTAGTTTTAGTAGGGAGATCTCCTTTAGTTGCACAAAGTTAGCCATTATTGACCGCATCTATGCACTTCCAAGAGGGAGTTGTTATACTGAGATGTGGAAAACTTGTTTATCTCGTTCTTGGTAGTTTGCTTCGGGTAGTCTTTCATATAGTGATCTCTTGACTCTTGAAAGTTAGAGTACAATGGATCATTTTTTGGTAGGAGATATCAAGCATGCATGTGACCGTATTCTCCACATTTGTAACAAATTATGGGTCATCAAGGTGGACTCATAAATGTTGAGGCCTCATCATTGGGAGTACTCTATATGCTAACATTAGCAGGAGAAGAATAAAAAGACGAAACACCAAGGACATTACCAAGGATGGGGCAAAATGCCACTACCGTATGTTGAGTCATAGGAACCAAGTTTTGTGATGACTTAGATGGCTACCCCCATTATGTAGGTGGTTCTAGTCTTGGCATCCCCTTCAAATAATAAGAATTGTAAGCTCTGTATCCCCATTTGCTACAAACGTGGCAGAACACCTTGTTAGGGCATTCTACCTACAAGTGCCCTTATTAGGGGGGGGGGGGGGGGGAATCTTACACCAAAGGCTTGCCTTGGTATTCCATTCCCTAAGTTATTCAATTTCTCACTTGAGCCTTGCCACAATATATTTTTCTTTGCTTGCAAATCATTGTTGCACCATGGTTTCATTCCATCGCTCGGCATGAGAAGTAGAGTTGTGGAAGCAAGCTTGCTCAATCCTTGTAGCCACGGCCATGAAATCTTCTAATGAGGTGCTCGATGCTAACAGATCATGAATTTTATGCCTTGTGCTTAACAAAAAAACGCTATCTTTACCCAATGTTTAATTAGAAACTTTCTTGGAGCCATTGGTAGCTTTGCCACAAGTGGCTTGGTCCTCATCATTATTTCTGGGATGGACTCATCTTTCCTTAAGTGTAGATTTTCTAGTTCATCTAGCACTTGTCTGATTGTATTCCCTCCTTGAAAAGTGGATGAGAACTCATTCATCATGGCCTGCCGTGTCCTAAAGTGGACTTCGTTGAAGTGATTCAACAATTTATCCACCAACCCATCTAACGTTGCTAGAAAAAGGGCCATGAAAGCATAGTTTGGCCTTTTTACCCATGACACTTGCATAATGCAAGGAAATTCTTGAGTTGATCATGAGGGTCTTCCATCGAGGCTTGTTTGAAAATGGGAAAATGATATTAATATGGGACATGATTAAAGCTAGATTTCCTTGAGCCAATTCTAGTTCTTCTAAGAGTCGTTGTTTTCCTTGGACTTATCACGAACAATAATGCCTTGCTCTAGACTCCTAGATGTAGGTTGGAACTGAGTTCTAGTCATTAGATAGGCTAGGTATCTCTAGCTAAGCACATTACAAAGCCCTAGGTCCCATCAAGTATCCCAAAATTGTGCATTTCTATATGCAATTATACAGGGTCGATACTGTTTCACTAGTTATTTCATATTTGGCTAGGGTTGGTGATCTTGATCAATGTTGGACTAAGGTCATTGATAATATTGCTAGCTAATCTAGAGTAAGACTCTAAAATTTAATGTAATCATCGTGCTCCTTGGATTTCTACTTGAGAACATTTTTTTGTGCCTTGTCGTTTAACACTAGTTGGAAGCAATACTTTGAACAAATTGAACTTGAAAAGATAAAAAGAAAATAGGAAAGAAGTAAGATAAGGATGTAGCTATATTACTATCAAATAGAGATTGCATAAATAGAGAACAAAATATCAAACGCTTTTGCCCCCAACTTCTCTGAATGTACTCTAATTACACATTATGGTTGAGAGATACAACTATTGAAAACCAACCATAGATGTAAGTCATAGATTCACCATGCTCTCTTAGCCTCAGTAGAACTGGAAGTGTAGATTCTTTCTAAGCTCTTAATTTTTCTCCATAGCTTCTACGAGACGGTTATTCTACTACAAATGCTTCTCATACCCCATATACAATTTGACTCTATCGATAGCTAGCCTGACTCTAGCATACAATGCACAATGCTCACCTCTACCAATATGTGAGTGCAATATCTTCCCCATGCATAAGTATGATCACTAAACAAACTTATCTACATGTGCTTATGCATATCTATCTATATTAATCTATTCTTCTTCTTGTGTCCACAAACTGGTTTCCTGCATGGTCCTCATATAATGTGTTGACCCACCTTTTGCGCCATAGCACTTCAAGGACCTTTATTTCACCATAATGTTGTACTATGATTGTTGCAATTTTCCGCTCAAGACTATCCCTTTTGCAGTAAGGAAGATACAAGAATATCAAGTTCATCCTTCGAAAAGGGCATTGCCAATGGAGATGTATGTTTAAGAGTGTGAAGGATGAAATGACTTAATGTGATGGAGAACACCAAATTAACTTTTTATATAAGCTAGGACACGAGAGAACACATCTTCGATGTTTGTTCATTAGAAAACCATAGCAACCCTCTAGGAACCACATGAGGGAGTAGGAGTTGGACATATTCTAGGTCACAATATGACCATCAAGATTCTAGAGTATGGCCTTTGGTGGCCTATACTCTTCAAAGAAGCATAAGAATGGGCAAAGAAGTGTAATGCATGTCAACATTGTAGTCTTCATCCATGCCAAAGGAACAAGAACACTCTTATTGTCCTTAAGATGGAAGTTGTTCAAGCATTCGGACAACAAGTTCGTTGGACCTATCTACTTAATGGCATGGGCGAGGCAAGAAAAGCATTTTTTGTGATTGCCATAGATTATGTGACCAAGTGGATTGAGGTTCACTCTATTTAGGATTGTTCTCCATTGGGTGTTGCTCAGTTCATATTCAAATTCATCTTGACACACTTTGGCTACCCCATTGAAATTACATGAGACCAAGGCACACACTTTGTTAGTATTTTCTTCACATGCAAAAATATAATGCATAAGAGGTATTATGTCTAGTATCCTTGTGCAAAGAGGCAATCAGAAAGCACAAATAAAACACTAATTCACCTAGTGTGAAAGGAATCTTACTTATGCCCTAAGACGCGGGAAACCACTTATCTCAAAATTGTATGGGCTTATCAATCAGAATGTTTATGAAGAGGGGTTGGCCACATACATACTCAATCTTGCCAATGCTAGTCTTTTCTTTTAAGTACTTTCAAGTCATATTTTCAAGAGCCCCATATGGGGGTGATCACTACCTTTATTCACTTCTACTTCAAGAGAGTAGAGCCTACGATAAACATTTTCCCTTCTCCTTGTCGTGGAGATATTCATCTCTACTCTCATGTTTTTGCCAAACTTTTGCCAAAGAGCATAATTATTGAAACTTCTCAAGAAACAAAATCAATGATGAAGTGAAGATTTTAAGCATTGGAAAAAGACGACGTTCAAGCACACATCGAAAGTCCAAGACAAAGAAAAGGATCACTAGCAGTGGTATAGGATGCTCAATTGAGGCAGATGATTGGTGTATCTAATAAGCATTGAGAAGGATTCTAGAAGTCTTCATAGAGAGCATTACACCATAGAACGGAGGAGATTGGTCGATATACAACTATCGAATAGCTAGAAACATTGATATGAGGAGGTATACAAAGTTCTGAGAATCCTAACATTCAAAGCTCTTTGAAATTAACAATTTTATGGCGAGTAGTTTTAGGAAGCAGCCTTGGAAGGAGAACATAGTGAGAGTCGGAATGAACTAGAGAAGATAAGCATTTTATCTGTGAAAATATGATAGATCTGTCTATTCTATTGACCAGATGTGAATTAAAGGAGATTTTCTCCGTGGAAGCTAGATTTGTTCTATGTTCTTGCATAAGGACGAAGTTGAAACATTGCATCTCAGATTATGATGATGAGAGCGCATACACATACGAAAACTAAAACGGTCGCTCATGGTCATTGAAGGATAGTAGTGAAATAGCAATTGGAAATCCTCACTAGTAATTAACAAGGAATATCCTGTAAGAATTCCGGCTTACATATTGAGTCTGATAGTCTTAATAATCATTTTATTCTATATCTCTCTCTCTGCATGAGCAACATGATGACAAAGAAGAGATTATATAGAATACTCAAAAATGGCTATTAAGACCACGAACTCGCCAATTCTCATCCACTAAAGTGCTCACAGACATTACCACTCAATTATTCTAAATAGAAAAACCGTAGCTTTTTGGATGCCCTTGCTTTTTGCAGGAATCCTGCTAGTTATGAGTCAGAGCCTAACAACATGTAGCATCGCTACTTTAGCTAAACAACTACATAGTTGGAGTTTAACTATCCATTTAAAGGGATGGCTCTGGATAGTGGAGGGTGGGGAATAGTAGTTGTGTGACTTCTAATTTCTTTGCATTAGAGAATGTTCTGAGAAAAAGACGTCATAAAGGGGATGAAAGCAAAAATCGAGGTTGGGGGGGCGGGGGGAGGCTGGTCATTGGAGAGAGATAATCTGAGGAAGACATTGGTGATGTGTGGGCTGGAGAAGACAGAGAGAGATAGTGAGATAAAGGCACAGTTGCCGCGTTTTGATCAGACAGGAGATTATCCTTTGGATTCCTCGTGGGTTCTATATAGACATGAATATAAGAGCTGTGATTTTGCGCTGAAAAGGGGGGGGAGGGGGGGGGGGGGGGGGGGAGGGGGGGGGGGGGGGGGGGGGAGGGGGGGGGGGGGTTTCTGTTTCTATGCTTTGTGCTAAAGAGGAATGAGGCAATATAGATTGTATTGATTCTGGCTATGTGAGAAGTGGTAGAGATGCGCAAGGTGACCTGCGAGGCAAAGAAGATAGAAAGGGGGGGAGGGGGGATGGTTTGGCTCGCTCTCCAATCAATGCTTGATGACATGTAAACAGTGGGTGGTAGTGATGTTGCCGCTCACGATTCAGAGAATAATTGTAGAAGTATCGAGTGTATTAGCAATTTCTTTTTAATCTATAATCTGCTCTAATGTATTTGTGCAAGTTTGCTTTTGCGGTCCTCCAAGGCCTCTTCCTTTATAATAGCATTTTGCACTTAGTTACAAGGCCTCCAAGGCCTCTTCCTTTATAATAGCATTTTGCACTTAGTTACAAATTTGTGTCGTACATCAGGTTCTATTGCGGTCGTTGCATGCATCGATCTTATGTGATTTTGTTTTTATTTTTGTGTTCTATATAACAATGAGTTTTCTCATTGTTCCTCGTGAATAGCAAGAGTTTTTTTTTTCTAGACAAAGTATATGTATCTACATAAATATCATTCGTTTTTGTTTTGATTTGCAGCGCAATAGCATACAGTCAAATTCACATGCATAAGATTATATAGACTTTGCTTCCATGTACTATTTCTTTCATTTTAGATCTTAAGCGAAGGGAAGCTTCCAAAATTTGACTGTATATTCACTATTTTCTACATAATGGAATCATTATCTTGAGCTACACAGTTCATGTATGAAATTCTTCCTAATATGGTAACACAAATATGGAGGTCCGCATGTTCTCAACACATAGTGCTCTTGGTCCACCATTCACTTGGATGACACCTCCCACTCAAGTTACTTCAATTATGTTACTAGCTCAATACTTCACATATCGCATGCATTTGAGAAACAACGATTTAATACTTTCTATGTGTAGAACTCAATACTTATTGCTTTACACCATTCATAGTTGATGATCTTGATCTGTTTTAGATCTTCTTGAGATTCCATCGGTTGGATCCATGACTTGATGTCATTAGTTTTCACCTTTGAGCTTGCTCAAAGCACTCTGTGTTTGCCACATCCTTGGAACACTCGCAATTGACATGATCAATCAACCAAGCCCTTCACCTGACACTAAACCTGACGTGAAATTCCATGGCACCGTGACTCAATTGGTTGAGTAGGATAGCGAAAGTCAGAGAGTCGAGATTCACCTTTGAATCTATACATCTATTTTCATTGCTTGCAAATATACATACGAAGATGGATCCTCACTGTGCAAAAGTTCTTCATGGTATAGAATCACACATAGTTTCATCTATAAATGCAAGTTTGATTGATTAAGCTCATTTTTCTCAAAATTGACTCAAGGAATGACACAACTAATATAAACTATTAAAGCATGGAATGCATGAATTGACGATGATTTTGCATCTAAGACGGCAAAATGCAATATGAACTGTCACAGGTAAATGATAATTTGGATAATTTATACAATGAAGTAAAAGAGATTACCATATGCAAGCATAAAGATGAACATCAAGAACAAGTACGTAGCATTTCTACACATTCTATGGAATGAAACCCTTTACCTAACCATAGCCAATTCCTTCCTAGAGGATTACAAAAAAAGACCAAATAGAAACCATAAGCGCATTGTTAGGTGCTTTTGGTGCGATCAACTTAGTCAAACATATGGGAATTGTGTTGCATATGAACATGCATGTAGAATAAGATAGTATGTGAAATTGAGAAAAAAATATGTACTTTTCATGATCATGCACATTTACATTTGAATGTGGGAAGAGGAGGAATCAAGAATATTTTACCCAATAAAAACCTTGACCTAGATCCTTTGATAGCTTGAGAAAGAGATGGATGAAGAAGACCCAAAACAAACCTCAGTCTAGTAAACATGAAAGTAGTTGCTCATCTACCATACATGTAGAAACCTCCATAATGAGAAATCAAGAAGAACCATTACAAATGAATACATTAGGATTTGAGAAATATGTGAATGAACAATCCCATTCAAATAAAGAAGAACATGAAACTAACAAATCAGCAGAGGTTGATAATAGAAGTGGAGAGAATGATGAAGATAACGAATCAAATCATGAATAAAAAGATAGAGTAAAACTATCACGAAGTAATGATGAAATTATGAAACAAATTGAGACTCATTTTGAAGATTCTTTTGGTCCTTCAGATATGAAAACGAAAACTAGCAAGTTGATATTACCAAAAACTTCTGATGAAAATTAAATGCCTTTTCTTAAATTGTGAAAAGCCTACTTATGTCTTTTGAGAAGATATTTTGCAGGTATGGAAGATGAAGATGAATTGATACAAAGATATGATGTAATTATATGAGAGATTTGTGGGGAGACTTACATGTTAATAAACCCTTTGCACTAAATCTTTATATTTTTATTGAACAACTAGTTGATGACAAGAATGAAGATAAAGAAGATGACCAAGAAAATGCAACAAGTGTGAGTGATAAATTTATCGATTGTTTTTGAAATATCAAAGTGGAGTGAAGGAGATAAACAAAAGAAAAGATTTTTCAATACGTTTTTTTAAAGAATCCATGGCAAGTTTCAACTTTTTTCACACTGTCATTTATTTTTGCATCTCAAGTATGCATGCTTGATATGTATATGCACATAAGATTTCAATCCAATAGGTGCACGTCCACTTGCACAAATCTGAAGTGTAAATGCATGATGAAATTTGGAAGCTAAGTATAAGTTTGGAAGAAGAAACCTCATCATCAGATGCCTAATACCTTGTATGTGCACCATTACGATTTCCAATGCACTCAAAGTATGCATGATAGGGTTCTATTAATGATCTTTTTGTGAGACACATGGTATTTTGACCTATCTAGATTATGTGTTTGTAAGGATTTATGTATTTTCACATGGAATC
This sequence comes from Ceratopteris richardii, assembly GCA_020310875.1. Lineage (NCBI taxonomy): Eukaryota > Viridiplantae > Streptophyta > Polypodiopsida > Polypodiales > Pteridaceae > Ceratopteris > Ceratopteris richardii. The sequence goes on from CM035406.1 coordinate 186,741,794, forward strand.
TATGAAAGGGAGTGCATAGAATTCTTCATCAAAATCCTATTTCCTTATTGTTTGCAGCATACCATTCATCCATGCATTTCCAAGTATGCATTTGATAGGGTGCATTACATAGCTTTGCACATAAACTCTTCTTACTATCCCATGCACATAATACATGAAGTAACTCATACACATGCAAGATGATTTCATCTTTGAAGTAGCAAGATGGTATTTCTTGGCCCATCTAGAGGATGTGTAGGTTTGGAGGTGGTAAGTGTCGTAGAGATATTCATCTCTACTCTCATGTTTTTTTCAAAAATCTTTGTGAAGAGCATAAGGGTTGAAAGTTCTCAAGAAAGAAAATCAATGATGGTATGAAAATTTTAGGCATCGGAAAAGCCAAAGTTCACGCACACATTCAAAGTCCAAGATAGAGAAAAGGACCACTGATGGCTGCATATGATGCTCAACTCAGGTAGATTACTGGTGTAGCTGCATTGAGAAGGATTCTTGAGGTCTTCATAGTTATTGTTAGAGAGGATTGCACCATAGAGCTGAGGAGATTGGTCGATATACAAGTATTGAGAGATTGTCAAGAAAACAGAGAGCTATATTGCTACAGAGGGATTATGCTTTAATAAATTGAATAGCTAGAAACAGTGATATGAGGAGGTATGTAGAGTTCCGAGAATCCTAAGCTTCAAAGCTCTTTGAAATTAAAGATTTTACGGAAATTAATTTTATGAAGCACCTTTGGAAGGAACACATAATGATAGCCGAATGAACTAGAGAAGATTAGCCTGTTATTTGTGAAAATATGATAGATGTGTCTATTCTATTGACAAGATGTGAATCGAAGGAGATTTTTTCTATGAAAGCTTGATTTGCTATATGTTCTTGCATGAGGAAGAAGCTGAAACATTGCATTTGACTTAATGATGATGAATACGCATACACATACGAAAACTAAAGCAGTCGCTCATGCTCACCAAAGGATAGTAGTGAAATAGCAATTGGAATCCTCATCAGTAATTAACATGGAGTGTCGGCATACATATTGAATCTGATAGTCTTAATAATCATGTTATTCTACATCTCTTGGCCTGAACAACATGACAATAAAGAAGTAATCGTATAGAATACTCAAAAATAGCTATGAAAACCACGAACTCGCCAACTGTCCTCCATCCGAGAGTTCACGGACACTAGAAGCCCTTGCTTTTTCGAGGAATCATCCTAGTTTTGAGTCATAGCCTAACAATGAGTATCACTCCTACTTTAGCTAAAAAACTCTAGAGTTGGAGTTTAACTGTCGATTAAAAAGGATGGTTGTGGACAATGAAAGGATGGGGAATGGCAGTGGGACAAATTCTGAATTCTTTGCAGCATAGAATATTCTGAGAAAAAGACGTCATAAAGTGGACGGAAGCAAAGACGGACGTTTGGGGGGAGGGGGTCACTATTGATCAGGGCTGATCATTGGAGAGAGATAATATGAGAAAGACATCGATGGTGTATGGGATGGAGAAGATATCGAGGAGAGAGAAACGACGAAGTGAAATCTTCCTCTTGATTGTGCATACCTGTCTCTTTGAAATCCTCTACCTCTCTGATTCTTGAATTTCCTGTAACACTCATCTGTAGTGTGATTTGACAATCCACAAATATTACATGGTGAGGAGTTATAAGGTCTTCCCCTACCTTGCTTACCTCATTTGGCCCTTCCTCTTCAGTTCCACCTCTTCTTGCATAGTTGGCTTCAGAGGTAGCTCCTTCATCCTCAATCTTCTTGTTCTTTCCTTTTTCTTTAGACTTACTTTTATGTGTGTATAGGGTAGAAGAGCTATTACCTCTTGATGAATCTCCATTGTTGTTGAGCTTGGCTTCATGGGTAAACAGTTACCCCATTTCGTACGGTTTGGAATCTGCATGACCATGTACAAGTCCATGGAAGTTGTGAAGCTCTCCCATTTGTCACCTGCTTTAATCCCATTGATTACTTGTCTTACAATCTACTCCTCTTCAATCTCTTCTCCTATGCTTGCCAATTGATCAGCTACATCTTTGACTTTGGTCACATACTCTGAGATGCTTTGTTTCGGTTGCTTTCTTTGAGTGGTAAACTCAATCCACAATTGGTTCTTCCTAACCCTTGTGTTGGAAGAGAAGTATGAAGACAATGTTTCCCAAGACTCTTGGGATGTCTTACAATTCCTAATGTGTGGAAGAAGAAAATTAGAAATTGAGTTAAGTAAGTATGACCTTGCTAATGCATCCTTAGCACACCATGTATTGAGTCCTTCATGCTCCTCTCTTGTAGGTTGTCCTTTGCTTCTAAAAATGGGCATTTCCTCATCTCCTGAGATGTATCCATAGAGGTTCCTTCCTTGGAAGTATGTCGTCATGCTCAAGGACCATGCTTAGTAGTTTTTCTTGTCCAATTTATCAATGAAAGAAGGAAAACCACCTCCCATTTTACTTTAGCTTTGCTCTGATACCACTATTGGAGAGATGGATAGACACTCCAAGAAATGAGTAGGTACTACTAATCCTTGCTTTGTACTAGCCCTCTTTTACTTCCAAGTTAAGTAGTAGGCCCTTTTAGCTTTCCAGTGACACTAAAAAGTGCCAATGTACTTTGGAAATGATGTGAGAAATGATTGATTCAAAATAGACTACTTCCAAGCTCAAGAATCAATGAAAACCTTCTATTTTTGTTCACACACCTGCTGTTTGTTAGGCTCAGTGCTTCCAATACAATAGGAATTAGAAAAATTCCTTTTGGAGATATCAAGCTAGCTTAATGAGCTAATGATTCCAGTGGAATTAATTAAAATGATGTACTATACAACGAGCAATCAATTTAGAATTCAAATCATTACCCTCGATTTTCTAGGACCTCTGCAAAGTTTTCCCAATGGGTACTTCGATGCACTTTTCTCCAAATACATTGAATGGATTATCTTCAAAATCGGGGAGCACGTAGAGGACTTTGATCTAATTCCAACAAGTTATAGAACATTGAAAATGGTGAGGAGTGATTGAGATATGAGCAATACAAAATGACTGTTCTGAGTAGCTATGACAGAGAGACCATAGATGAAAGTATTGATCTATTGTACTAAAAGACAATGTTGTACATGGTCATTGGCATGATAATCAATGCCTAATGATAGTGAGTAGTGTAGGCTATGAAGTGAGCCTCACTCTCTCAGAATGTAATCAACAAGAACTCAGAATTGGAGTGATCATTCCGCGAGTTTTTTACACCTATCTTTTATAGACGGCTCATTTGAATTTACCATTGGCTCTCACTAAGAGTAATCCTCTAATCTAGGAGATATTCTCTCCAAATAAAGTTGTGGCTTTTCCATCTAACAAACTCCATGAGTTTAATGGTAGCTACAAATATTCCTTAAAGTCAAATAGACTTTTAGAAATGGTAAAAGATAAAGGCTTTCATAGCAATGGTTCCCATGGAGCTTCAAACATTTGCACATAAGGTTTTAATGTCTAGCCAAGTGAGTAGGCTTGGTATTTGCACCAATACTATGGACATATGTATTTCTTTCATTTGTGTTCAAACTCATTCTGAGCTTGGGGGAAAATTTGATGACATGGCATTAAGTATGTAAAACAACTTAATATGAATAAACACTCCACCATCGCTACGAATGCGCGGAAGAATTTCTCTCTCTGTGTGTCTCTCTCTCTCTGCGCAAACAGATAGTTTTGCACTTAGTTACAGATTTTTGTCGTACATCAGATTGAATTGTGATCGTTGCATGCAGCGATCTTATGTGATTTTGTTTTTACTCTTGTGTTCTGTATAACAATGAGTTTTGTCATTGGTCTTCATGAATAGCAAGTGTTTTTTTTCTAGACAAATTATATATATCTATATAAATATCATTCGTTTTTGTTTTGAACTGATGCGAGGTCATATGCATAAGATTTTATAGACTTTGCTTCCATGTCCCGTTTCTTTCATTTTATAGACTTTGCTTCCATGTGCCGTTTCTTTCATTTTACTTCTTAAGCGAAGGGAAGCTTCCGAAATTTGATTGCATTTTCGCTATTTGCTACATAATGGAATGATTATCTTGAGCTACACATGGTCATTTATTAGGATTTGCAAGCTAATCAAAATGGTGATTCTTTAAGCTTTGCAAGCTAGTCAACAAGAAAGAGAAGTTTGAACAAAGGTCATGTATGAAATTCCTCCGAATATGGTAACACGAATATGGAGGTCCGCATGTTCTCAACACTTAGTGCTCCTTGTCCACCATTCACTAAGATGGCTCCTCCCACTTAAGATATTTCAATTTTGTTAGTGGCTCAATACTTTTCATCTCCCACACATTTGAGAAACAATGATTTAATACTTTCTATGTAAAGAATTCAGTACTTGTTGCTTTAGACCATTCACACTTGATGATCTTGATCTCTTTTCAATCTTCTCTTGATCTCTTTTCAATCTTCTTGAGCTTCCATCAGTTCGATTAATCCCTTGATGTTATTGGTTTTCACATTTGAGCATGCTAAAAGCACCCCCCGTGCCCCCTGTTCTTGGAACACCCACGGTTGACTTGATTCATTAATCGAGCCCTTCCCTCCAATATCGTATGCTTTGATAAAGAAATATAGGGATTACTTGATGACAATCTCCCAACACTTTGCTCAAGATTCAAGTGAGCCAAACACCTTGATCCACATCTAGGATATCATTTGTTGAAGTGAAGGGAAGGAGAAATGCCCATAGCGACCAATGTGATTAAAATTTGAAAAACCCATTTTATGGGAGTGATACAAATAGGTTGAGTGTATATAATGCACAGAAGCATAAGGAATAAGAAAAATATGCTATATGAATGAGACAGACACTCAACTATGGTACCTCCTATTTTTCAGGAATATGCAGAGATTGATCCTCCAGCCTGCAAAACTAAGATTTCTCCCATTCTATTGAACCAAACTCAATAAAATCTACACGAGCCATCTTTCATCAAATGGGGATCTCTAGAGAGAGAGCAACAAACTTTGCAATATTACTCTTGGTAAAGAAGATGATGCAAAAAATTGAAGGAGCAAGACAATGATGGTCACAAGTGTATGTATATTGCTTCCATGTATTGTAAAAGAGATTTCAAGTCTTTATATAGACTTTAGGAGTGTTCGACGACTTCTACAAGTGGCTTTTGAATTCATATGAAGGTAGGAATGGTTGTTGGAGGGAATCAATTCACTTTCCTACAATCTTGGAAAAGTCAAGATCTAGCTTGATCTACTTTTAGGTGATTGATTGCTTGATTGAATGCAACTCAACCACCACAAATTTGTGGGATTTGTGCTCTATATTTCTACTTTTACATATGTAATGCTCAAAGCTTTTACAGTGGTAAAAGATCGATGAAAAATCTTTTTAAAAAAGTACAATGAGCATAAGAAAAAGAACTCTTCGATTGTTCTTCTTTTAACACAATAGCCTTTGATGTAGATCAAATCCACCTTAAGCATAGTGTAAGATTGATGTTCTAATAGCTCCCCCTCAAGCTAAAGTATGATTGAGTCTTTATTCTATGATAGATTGAATATTTGCCATAACTTTGAATCTACAAAGCTATATTCCATCAAGTGCCTTCATCATCATATCTCCTGCTTGATTTTCAATAGGAACAAAAGAAATGTCAATCTCCTTTTCCATGAGCTTATCCCTGATGAAGTTTTAATGAACCTCTATGTGTTTGGTTCTCGCATGGAGAATAGGGTTTGTTGCTAGATGCATGGAACTTACATTATCTCCAAATATGTGAGATTTAGAACTCACAAGTCCCAAATCTATATGCAATGCTTTTAACCATATTGCCTCTTGAGTTGCTATGGTCAAACCTCTGTACTCTGCTTCAGTTGAAGATAAAGAAAATTTTCGTTGCTTCTTGGAACTCCATGGAACTAGCTTTGAACCTACAAATGCTAAGTAAATAGAAGTACTTCTTCTATCATCCTTTGCTATTGGTCAATCTGCATCTGAATAGATTTTGATATCCAAATCTAAAGAATAAGGATAGAATATACCTTTATTGATTATACCTTTGATATAATTTTGTACTCTCTTAGTTGCATCCATGTGTGGTCTTCTTGGCAAGTGCATACATTGACTAAGCACTCCCACACTATATGAGATGTAAGTCCTTGTATAAGTAGCATATATCAAGCTACCTACCAGGATTTCATATTCTTTAATGTATTCAATTTTCTCACCTTCATAAACACTAAGTTTATGATTCATCTCCAAAGGTGTACCTTCATGTTTTATGTTCTCCATTTTGAACTTGAGAAGTAGATCTTGAATGTATCTTCTCTGAGTCAAATACATTCCTTCATCTGTGTATATCACATGCATACCTAGGAAATATGTGAGCTCACGTAGGTCACAAATTTTGAATTCCTCTTGCATGTGTCTCTTCATCCTTTGAATGCCATTTAGATCATCACCTGTCACAATAATATCATCTACATATACACATAGATAGATAACCTTATCGTGATGCCTTTTGATGAATAGAGAAGGATCTGAGTTGCTTCGTCTAAACCCTTGATCTTGAAGGTATCTAAACAACCTGTAATTCCAAGCTATAGGACCTTGTTTTAATCTATACAATGCTTTCTTAAGTCTGCAAACGTATGATGGATGATTATGGTTTTCAAAACCTGGTGGTTGTGACATGTATTCCTCTTCACTTATCCACCCATTTAAGAATGCATTTTCCACGTCAAATTGGAGGAGCCTCCAATTCCTTGTAGTAGCTAACTTATCAATGTTATGATTGTAGTCATCTTTGCAACTAGTGAGAATGTTTCCTCATAGTCTATACCATCAATATGTGAGCATCATTTGGAAATGAATCATGCCTTGTGCCTGCAAACTGATCCATCTGAATTTCTTTTAACTTTATATACCCATCTGCAACCAATTACCTTTTGATTTGGTGAGATTGGAACCAAATCCCAATTGTCCATCGCATTCAATCCATCTATTTCTTCTTTCATGGCCTTTCCCCAATTAGCGTTTCCCTTTGCCTCTTCATAGGTTGAGGGTTCCTCTAAAATAAAGTCTTTTGCCAAGTAGACTGAATGCTTCAGAACAAATGAGGAATCCTATCCATACCTTTCTAGTTGTTTCTTCTCTCTTGCTATTCTTCCAGGTGCTTGTTTGGAGCATTTCTTGCATCTTTCCTTTGCCTCTTGACTTCCATAGCTTGTAATCCTTTCCCCTCTCATCTTGTTCATCATTTGTATCACTTCTTGGATCCTGGACCTGTGTATCACGCTGTCGGGAAGAAGGAGGTCGTGGCGGGATGCCGGCGCCTGGGGTTGGATCAGGCCCCTCTCTGGTGCGCCGTTCCCGCTGTCCTGCGAGCGGCGTCTGCGCGCTGGGCGCCTCGCCTGTGCTCTCCGGAGCGTGCGCGATCCTCGTACGTGTGGGATACTCTTTTCTTCAATCTTCAATCACTTGATATACTTCATAAACCTGCATGAACTCTTTTCTTCAATCTTCAATCACTTGATATACTTCATAAACTTGCATGAACCTGTAAAAACGTTCCACAAGGCAGTCCACGGAATGAGGATACTCTTTTCTTCAATCTTTAATCACTTGATATGCTTCATAAACCTGCATGAACCTGGAGGAGATGATCCACAAGGAGATCCACAGGGTGGGGATACTCTTTTCTTCAATCTTTAATCACTTGATATGCTTCATAAACCTGCATGAACCTGAAGGAGCGTTCCACAGAAGAAACCCACGGGGTTGGGGGGTAAAATCATGTTAGTACCTTAGAACATACTCCAAAATCATTGCTTGGGTTCTCTCTTTTTATCTATTTCTTTTAAATGATTATTAAAACAAAAGTTCTCAAAATAATTTTTCTATTTCCTTCAAATTCAAAACTCATGAAACACCATTTTTAGATTCTTATAGTTGCACCAACATCGAATCAAATAATCCAATCACATATCAATGATAATTCATTTCAATCTCATTGGGTAAGGGGTAGGCAAGCACACTCTAAATGATAAAGCCATTCGTACACTGAATGTTGGATGGATGCACGCTATCTTTTGAGGACAACCACCTCGAATTATAGATCTTATCCTCTATCCCTTATGTAAATGAACATAGATATTCATGAACTAATCCTTGTATCCTGCCAAATGTACATAACTCCACGTAGATGGTCATTCTCAAATGAAGTTTCTTCGAAGACAAAAGTTGATATAGTCGTTGATGTTGAGGGGCTTATGGTCTATGTCATTCAATTATTCATGTAAACAACACTTTTATGATCAAAGATGAGAAGATATGAAGTCGGAAGAATCTCTCTGTGATTTGCGAATTCTGCGTAACAAAATATCCTCTCTCTCCCCTCTTTGACCATCTCTCTCTCCCCTCTTTGACCATCTCTGGTGCGCCGCCAGAGCAACTCGGTGCTCTCTTTCTTTTCCCTTTTCTCTCTCCACCGTCTTTTATTTTCCCACCGAGTCTCTCTCTCTCTCTCCCCGTCGTCTGCGTTCTGATCAGAGAAGCACCGCCTACCCAAGTCTCTCTGTAGTGCGCTGGCAGCTCTACACCTCTCTCTCTGCCGAGATTTTTCTGCCACCAACAACTCTCCAAGCTCCAATTCTATATCCACGCAGTTTGCGTAGCAGCCAGCTCAGTCCATTCATCTGTCTCTGCCATGCGCGAGGCACAAGGAGGGCCTCTCTCTAACAATTTTATCATCCTTAATCAGCTGCGCCACCGCGTGATTCACTCTCCTGTCAGACACGTAGAGCGCCTCTCTCATCCTCTGACATCCACGAGGATAGGGCCGTCGTCCTGGCCATAAGTACCTGGCAATCTCTCTCTGTCTCTCTCTCTATTGGACACGTCAGTGGCATACCCATCGACTCTCTCTCTAGCGCTTCTCCCGTGCGCCCGCAGCCGACTGTCACCTCTCTCTCTCTGATACGTTGCCGCCATCAACGACACTGCGCCACGCAACCAGCATCCATCCGCAATCGGCCACGACTTTGCACGTCAGCTCTACACAGGGTTCTCTGGATTCTCCCTCTACAATCTCTCCCTATGGTTGTCTCCGCCTTCTGCTGCGTGTGCCCAAGTTCTACTCTCTCTCTTTCCACGTCCCAGACTCCAGCTCTGCTCGCGCGTCCAGAAGATCTCAGCCGCTGTCTTCATCGATCTGGTCGTATGGGTCGACCGTCGACATACTGTAATATCTACGCGCATCTGTCCACTTAGCCAACAGTGGCACTCTCCGTCTCTTCATGTGTTCTACGATCGATTCTCTCTCCATTGCGCCTCTATAGCTACAATCTCTCCCCTTCAGCAACTCTCTGTCTGACACTCATACAGCCGACTCTCTCGGAGTATATCTACGCGCACATCTCCCTGCTTATCTCTCCTCCAATATTCGTCTAGACCATCCATCACAAGATCAATCTCCTTCCCCTTTACACGCAGAGACAAGGCATGAGACAGTATGGTATGCACAGACCTTCAGATAGTAAACAGAGTATGGCATGGGCTTTACCGACCTCCCCTTCTTCTCTCTCATTACCATGGTGGAGACTCATAAACATGATCAATAAAAATATGAATAAGAAAAGTGTAAGAAGATTACCTGAAGGAGCGTTCCACAGAAGAAACCCACGGGGAGAACAAATGAAGCTTGGGCCCCTATTTATAGGCCCCTCTCCCCTTGGACTTTGTTCTAGAAACTTCTAACCTCCCTACAAACTTTCTAATTCCAGATCACTTTGCATATTCATTTTCTATTTTTGGGAATGCGAGCTCTTAATTCTATTTTTGATTTTCTCCTTTTTATTTTTAGTTTTGGTTTCACACTGTATATACAAATTAATTAATCTAAGGGTTTGACCTAGGATAAACACCGATTTCAAGGGTCTAAACTAGGGATTTTGGTCGGAAAAATCAGAGTTTGGTCACAATTATCTCAAACACATTAAACCAAGGGTTTATTTACAATTCCGACCTAAACTCCAAGGGTTTCCAAGGGTTCAAGCCCGGATTCCATGGGGTAAACTCAGGTTTTCAGGGATTTTGGAGGGCCAAACCTACGTTTTTATGGGTCAAATGTCTGTTATTTTTACACACACATCTAACATACATCTCAAACTTATTTCTGCATCACACAATCAATCAATTCGGCCTAAATATGTACAAAATATACCACTCTCTCGATCAACACATTACACAACCGTCATAAAACAATGATCTTTTGAAAAAAAACAATGCACACTCCCTGCGGGATTTCATCCCGACATTCGCCCCCGCTAAACCTGCACATCGTCCCGATGGGCCAACCTGCAAGGTCCAACAGAAGAGTATCAGGGTTCTTTTAAAATCTCTTTACACTTTTTATCTTTTTCTTTTCAAAACTCAAGTCATGATCTCATGTAGTCATGCAATTTTTATAAAGATTGGTATGAATTTTAGAAAAGTAGGTAGATTCAAGCTTTACAAACATCATATTATGTTTCTGCGTCTGCAATCTGACAAGTAATCACATGAATAAATCGTCGGCTTTCTAGATCTTTTGTTTGTTCAACTGGTTCAGATCCAACTGCTCATTCTAAGTACTAGCATATACATATGTTTCTACTAACTCAATTTGTAGAATATGCCTCGATTCCTACTATTTATCTCCTACTTGTCCAGCTCTCCATTAGATCTTTCTTTCTTTTTCTTTTTCCTTTTCATTTTTCTTTTTCCTTTTCTTTTCCTCTTCTTCTCAGCTCAGCATTTCTTTTTATCTTTTATTTTTCACAAATCGGCCTATGTCGAAATCGGGTGCGACTCATGGACTTGTCCGCCCGGCCAAGTTTATCCCACCTGTCTGCCGACCCGGCATAGCACGCGACATACACAGCGTCAGCCCTGCATGAAATCGACGTCAGCTCGTGGCTCTGACCACCCGATCAGAGTGACTCCACCCGCCTACCGACCCATATAGGCGCATGACAACAAATAGGTCAGGCCTACGACGAAACTAGCTACGGCTCGTGGCCTTGATCACCCGACCAAGGTGGTTCCACCCGCCTACTAGCCCATCGTAGCGCACCAACGACATACACGCACATATAAGCTCGCATGAGTATGAATGTTTCTTTATAAATCATGATCCATATGGAGGTAAGATCTCGCAAGAAATAAATACTAGGATCCAAAGTTTCCCACTCACTAAGTGTTCAGATCAATCAGTATATACACGCACTCGGTTTAAGCATGCCATCACATTCCCAAGCTTTCACTCCCAAAAGTCTCTAGTCTGCTAACTGATCTCACTCATATAATTTCCTAGTCATTCATGCTTCATGCAAACCCATAATAGATCTTTGTTATCTTCATTCTACATGATTTTCATAAACTCATACATATCTTTATCACACACATCAATGCAATGCATATGCTCTATCAGAAAGAAAACAGATCTCAAATCAGAAACGTTTCACCTGGTCATTTTTCTTCATTTTGATCCAGCTTTTCTTTATCTTCATGGTCTATCATTCTTCATAAGCATCAGCCTCAGTGTCATCAGTTCCCTCCAGAAGTTCTTGCTCAATCTCATAATCCGCTTCATTTCTTTTCTTGAATAATTTTATCCTCTTTCCTGCAATCAAAGATCTCAAAGGAGTACTGTCGAACTCACGAAGTGCATACGTACCATTTTCAAACACAGACGTAACCACATACGGCCCAAACCATCGTTTGGTCAATTTCTTCCTAGCATCATATTGAGTATCGAATGTACTCTCGTATACCAACACCCAATCATCTACCTCAATCCCACGTGGTCTCAGTCGATGGGTTTTGTCAAAATAGATCTTGTTCTTTAACCTTGACTCCTTTAACTTTTGGACTGCTTCTTTCAACTTTTCATTTCCTTGTTCTAACTGCTTTATTCTCAATGATAATAACTCTTCTCTCGTCATACCATCATTCCATGTGAGCGTCAACCATGTCACTATCTGAGTCTGGATGGGGAAGATTGGCTTTTGACAATACATCAATTCAGCAGGCATGAATCCTGTGGACCGAGTGTAAGTCATCCTATCAGCCCATAACGCGAATGGAAGAAACCTAGGCCACTGCTTGATGTCATCGCTGCAAGCCTTAGAGATCGCCTTCACAATGGAAGGATGACCTCTCTCGATTTTCCCATTTGCCTCTGGATTATAGGCAGTGGTGAGAGACAATCGAATTCCATGACGATCAAAGAACTCTTTTGCCTCTCTCGCATCCAACTCTCCCCTGTCCGCAACCACTTTCTCAACATATCCAAACCTCGAGATCACTTCTTCTAAAAGAAATTTGCATACATTATAAGTAGTCTTCGTACGAAGAGCTCGACCTTCCACATGGTTGGTCAAGTCCTCTCTGGCAAGTACAATGTATCTCATCTTATCTATCCCTTTGGGCATGGTTACAAGGTCGACTACCCACTTATAATGGATACAAGGAGGGTAAGTCGGATGTAACGGGTCTCTGTGCCTAACTGATGAATGCACTTGGCATGTAGCACAAGTGTCTACAAAACCTCTCACACTCACATAAATTCCTGGCCACCAGTAGGCTTCCCTAATCTTCTCATATGTAGCATAAAATCCTTTGTGACCTGCCCATAAGGTCTCATGCATCTCTCTCATAACTTTTCTCTGAAGACTCCTCGAACTCAATACTCTCTGTGGACTCTTCACCTTGCCTTTAGCGTGTCGCCAAATAAGCCCATCCTTCAAGAAAAAGTTGTAAGACTTTTTCCTGATGGATCTATATTTATTTGTGGACCAGCCTGGGGAAGGTTTCAGAGTACTCAGATATCTCCCTATATCTCTCCACTCGTCATCATACTCATTCTCACGGAACTGCTCATAAACATACACCAATGGATCGTATCTTATCATATGTATATCCTTTTCTACCTCATCATCATCATCAGACTCATCATCAAATTTCGCTCTTGAAAGCATATCAGCCACTGTATTCGACTTCCCAGCTATGTGTACAAATGCAGGATTTATAAAGTTTATATAAGAGATCCATCTAAGCATAGCAATGTCCGGAGATGAACAATTTGCAATCATGCCAATCAGTGGAAGACAATCGGTCTCAACTATCACATTCGCCCCAATGAAATACTCTTTATTGCTCTTTAAAGCAGTCACTAATCCCCATAACTCTCTCTTAATCTGAGGATATTTTCTTTGGGTATCATGTAGGATCTTAGCACCAAAGCGCACTGCATATCTCTGCCCCTCATCATCATCTTGCCCTATGACCCAGCCTATGCCAATAGGACTGGTATCAACGGTCAAAATGATAGGTCTCTGACCTGAATAGTCAACACGCTTTAGAATCGGAGCTTCAATTAGCAGCTGCTTCAGTTTACGCATAGCTCTCGACTGATTCTCTGTCCATACAAACTTCTTTCTCTTTCTCAACAGATCATATAAGGGGTTCGCAACGTGAGCAAAGTGAGGAATCCATATCACATAGAATACAGAGGCTCCTAGAAACCTTCTCACCTCGCTGACATTACGACACACTTCAGAGATCCTGCTAATAGCCTCAACTTTCTGCGGGTATGGCTTGCGGCCATAATGTCCACACAAATGTCCTACAATGAGGACCTCATCAACGCCAAAAACCGATTTCTCTAAAGAAAGTGTTAGCCCCACATCTTCAAACCTCTCAAAGATCCTCTCACAGTCAGATATATGGTCACTCACAAACTTTCTACATCCTGAAGCATCTAAACTCACATCTTTCACTCTTTCCTCACATCCCTTTATCGGAATATCATCAATGAATGGCATAGTCACAGATGGTATAAAGTCTCGTAAAACCAGATTCATGGCATTCATCATGTGAGCCACAGAATTCGTCGCTCCCTGCGGCAAAGTACACATGCGTACAAGGCCCAGTGGAGTCCTCATGGTCGTAATGTCTCTACTCTCCATAGCCAACTGAAACTGGTCATAACCTGAATACAGATCACCCATAGAGTAGATGGAATGCCCAGCAAACGCTTCAGCAAACTCATCCACTATGGGTCCTGTCCCTACGTTTCTAATTGTGACTTTATTCACAGGTTGCAGATCCTGAATGAAACGAAGCTTTCCATTTTTCTTAGGCACAGTAAACCACCTATTCGAATATGGAGCCGAGGAGGGTTCCAATATCCGCATGGAAATCTTTTCCTTTAGCAACCTCATCAGCTCAGGTAAGTGAGCCTTTGGGACTGGTATAGGCCGGATATTCCATGGTATATGTGGCACTGTAAAGATAATCATGGGAGGTACTTGTTTCGGGTCTGCACAACCTATCTCATGTGGGAAAAGTGCAAATGCTTTTTCGTGTTTCTTGATGACTTCAATAAATTTCTGTTTCTCTTCTTCTCTCAGGAATGGTTTTTCTCCAAACTTGATCTCTTTAATAGTCTCATCAGTGAAATGATGCCCTATGAGCTCTCGTCGTCTCAGCATAGGGTCATCCGACACTCGTAGATACTTTTCATGACTATCTTCTGGCAATGGATGAGCTATAGGCTTCACTTTCTTATCCACAGTCTTATACTTTGTATTTACACTTACTTCATGCTCTCTCATAAACTCCTCAATTATCTCATACTCTTTGATAGAACTGAGCATAATGATTTCTGATTTCTCATTTCTCTCAAATGCCTTCTCAAGCTCTTCCAGAGTAGTCGAACTTCTCTCCAACTGGATCACATCTTCAATCTTCTCATCAGGTAACATCATTCCTAAATCCTTATAGTGTCTCTCATGAACTTTTCTGAATTTATTTGAAACATTTTCTTTCTGTAAGCATAGCAACTTGAATGCAGATGAATAAATAGAAAAACTTTCAAATCTATGTACAAAGTCATGCGAGACATCAAACCAACTCCCACTGTTGTCTCGCTCAACAGTGGATCCTAACAGAAATTTTGATCAGCAGAAGCTCCATACTCTTCAACAGGCATACACTCATCATGATCATGTGAATTAATAGGTTTCTTTCTTATATTCTTTCTATTCCTGGAGTGATTTGGACACACAATCATCACTTGCAAAGAATGAAGGCCAGATCTAGAACAGATTCGTGCATAGGCAGATCCATCATCCATGGCCTTAGTCTCCATTCTTACCTCAGCTATAAAGGGCTGCCCAAGGATGGCCTCATATGAACATTGGTCCTGGACAAAGAAGTGGAATTCCTCAGAAATCCCACCTATGGTCACAGGCACAAAGGCGCATGCCCCAAGCAGTGCTCCTGAACCATTATCCGCTGTCCTCATCCTCCATCCATGATCTTTATCAATCGGCCACCTAAACTTATCATAGAGCTTCTTAGAAATCACATTTATCTCTGACCCTGAGTCAATCAAGGCCAGAGCAAAACATGACTCCTCATTGCTCCCTAACTTTATCTTCATCTCTGGAGTTCCTCTTGCCCAAAAGGTCCTGCTAAACTCACTTTCTGTCTTCCTCATTTCATCATCAGGTATGATAGGACCTAGAGAATTTTTATGACACCTGGCAACCTCATCATCATCATCTTCAGATGTATCACTCAATGTAACTGCTTCATTTGTCACTTGAATATCTTCAGGTGCTTCTTCCATCTCTACATCTTCAGGTAGTGGAAACCTCTTTCTCTTAACCAGCTTTATGAAGCTGTCCTTGAACTCAGGCTTCGCTATGGAGAAGACCTGTTCCAAGGACATGGTCACTTGGCTCTTCAGTAAAATGTCATTTAATATCTCTCTTGCATCATTTTTCCTTTCCAACTCAGAAATTAATACAGCCTTTGGAGTTCTCTTCTTTTTCTTCTTCTTTTCTTTGTCAGCCTCTTGAATACTTTCTTGAATTTGATTGGCCTTTTGAACAGGTTCTGGTTCTTTCTCTTTCTCTTTAGTCAGTTCTTGAATCTTAGTTGGCCCAGCCGGCCTCTTTCCCTCTCTTATCTCTTTCTTCTTTGCCTCTTCCTTTGAAACAACAGGCTCTTTGAATTGTACTTTCCTTTCTGGCTCTTTAGCTTTTTCTTCGGCCTCTTGACTTTGCTTTCTAGTCACTCTTCTTTCAGGCTCAGTCTCTTCCTGACTCTCATCTCTCTTCCTCTTTTCTTCTACATTTGCTATGTGCGAATAGACCGAGGATTCATCAACAGGAGACTTCCAGGCAGTCTTCTGCATGATCGCATCCCTAGCCCTCACTAAAGCCTCAATGGAATAATTTCTTTGGGGTCGAGGTCTAGGCACTTTTTCATCTTCCTCCTCTACAGGTTCTAATCGTGCAGCTGATGTACTTGCATTATTACCAGATAAATCTTCATAAAACTTCTTCATCCCCCCCTTTCCCCAATTCACAGGTAGAGGAAGGCGGGTCCTGAAGTCACATAACTTCTTATCGATATCTATCACCAGTTGATGCTCTTTTGGTAGCTTAAGCTCTTCACAGGCATATGAAAAATGCTCTTGTGCATCACACCATACGCATCTCTTAGCCCCTCCAAACCCACCAGTCGCTCGTCTCTCAAAAGGTCCAGTGTTTCTTTGAAATGTGGTTTGCACTGGTGGTGTAGGTATCTGTTGGGCAACAGGCTGCACTGGAAGTGCAGGCTGTGGCATCACATAGCCTTGCATATTTGGAACGGGCATAGTGCCTCTTTGTAATGTATCTACATAACTCGTACTTGCTTGAGGAGGAGTGGGGTCCTGATACCCCATAGAATTAACTTTATTGTGAATACTCGCCATTTCTTTTGACATAGACGCTTGCATCGTAATAAGATTCTCTATCTGTCGACTGAGAATCTCAACCTGTAGCTCTATTGGCGATCGCGAAGTGGACGCAACATTAGCAAAAGCTGACGTTGTAGGCACATTCGGAATTGCCGGAAGTGGAGCTTCCCTAGGCGGTTGTGGTGTTACCACTACAGGTCTATCGTATAACACCGCCTGGCGTTGCCTCATTTGGGCAACCGCTTCTACCTCTCTCCTCACTACACCCCAATCTTCAGTCAATCCAAATCTCTTCCCAGGCTCTTCAATCCTCCTTTTGACCTCAGTCCTGTCTTCAAGACTTAAGATCCTAAGGAAAGATATAACTAGGTCAGGTTTCAAAGCATCTAAATCGGCCTGTGGAAGTTGTTCATATCTTCTCAAGAACTCATTCAAAAGTTGAGTGAGGGATGTAGTGGGCTTCGGAGAGCTTATCCACCGCAAGAACCCTTCTCTACTGTGTTGGGAAAAGTCTTCTAAATAAAACAACTTATGCGATTCTTTTCTGAATTCGGCCCAAGGCTTTGCTATATGTGCAGTAATAGGGGCTAAAATGGATCCTGATACTACCCGTGTGAAGTAATGTGTAAACACATCTTCGGGTAGACCATAAATCCGTGCCTGTTCCTCAAAAACATCTAGGTACTCGGTTACGTTCAAGCCTGTAAACTTTCCTTTTTCTCTCAATACCGCTTGGACTACGCGGGCCCCTTGTTTCTCTATTACCATTTCCTTGAATATATCCTCCATCTCTCTTCTCTGCTCTGTCCTAGAATGTAGCACAAGGTCCAGCGTAAGTGGCTCAATTATCTCTCTAAGCTCTGAGTAGAGATCAGAGATGAAGTTTGATGAGTCACGAGCCAGAGGATAAACTCAGTCAATGCTCCTCTCTAGGCCAAAGTCAGGTGTATCTCTTCTTTCCTTAAATCTCAGAAACTTCAATGTATTTTTCCCCTTTTCAATTTCTAACGTTCTCTCTAAACTAGAAAATCAGCAAATCCCTAGTCTAAGCGGGAAAAAAACTCACACGTATGGACTATACTAATGCAAAGCATGGATGCTCAAACTCAAGCAGCAAGACAATCTTTCTGTTTCAGTAGTGTATGTGAAGCAATGCAAAATTTCAAATAACTTGAAGTGCTAGTACCTGGAAATCTCTGTCCGATGCCGAGGTTCTTGTCTCTTTCCTCAAGGAGTAGGTGACGCGATGAGGATCACCGGGCAACCGCCTCGCTTCACGTCGGGTTCAGGTGTCGGGAAGAAGGAGGTCGTGGCGGGAAGCCGGCGCGTGGGGTTGGATCAGGCCCCGCTCTGGTGCGCCGTTCCCGCTGTCTTGCGAGCGGCGTCTGCGCGTTGGGCGCCTCGCCTGTGCTCTCCGGAGCGTGCGCGATCCTCGTAGGGTCCCTTGCCCCTCGGAAGTATCGAGACGTGGGACCGTGGGCGTCGGAAAGAGACGATCGGATACCGCAGTGATACACGGAATGCAGATCAAGCCAACGATACAACGAAATATGAAACTGAAGTACTCCAATAAAAATTAATGATACAAACAGGCCGCTACAGTGCGGGCCGAGGGTACAATAAAACCGCTACAGTGCGGTGCGATGATACAAGATAAACGCCGCCGCTACAGTGCGGGCCGGCTAGTGTATACTCTAGATCCCTCGCTACAGTGCGAGAAATCACCCACGGGATTCCGCTTCGATCTTCACGGTCCAAGCTTTTCTTCAAGTCCTCACTTTGTAGCTCTTTACTTCAAAATTCACAATAGCCTTCTCTTTACTTCAGATAATCAGAAATCGCATAAACCTGTAGGAAGGTTCCACAAGAAAGACCACGGGGTGGTAAAACATCATTAGTACCATTGAGGAAATAAAACAGACTCATTATGCCTTGATTTCTTTACCTGAAAGTTCTTATTCTCATCTATGGAAAACAAATGTATTGGTTTGGAAAACATGAATCAAAGTCCAACATGTTAATAACTAAAGTTGAAATCAGAGTGAGTGCATAGATGATTCGGTTTCTTTCTTTATCAATATTGATTACGTCGTATGATTTAGCTCAAAATGATTCATTGTTGAAAGGACTCGAATGAAAGGCTCTTATAATATTCCAGTATTCCATATATGAAAGCGCACATCTCATTCTAATTATTTATTGACCTCTCTCTCTCCGCAGTTCTTTTAGTTCTTTCTCTGCAGTGCACGCACAACAAGAATTATCTCTCTCTTTCGATTAGATCTTGGTTCGGGTGCGCCGCCAATTGTCTATATGGGTCGTTCTCCCTCTCTGTCTCCCTGAATATTTGCGACTCCGAACATTTCTAGCCCTTTCTCTCTCTCTCTCTCTCGCTCTCTCTCTAGAATTTTGCGCCGCAGCAGCGCTGATTCTCTGCCACCCATCTCTCTCTCTCTCTCTCTCTCTCTCTCTCTCTCTCTCTCTCTTCAGATAGCTTTTCATCTCTCTGTTGTGCCGTCATCGACAAGCTCTTCACGCGTTCTCATTCTGCCATTGATTTGACATGGACGCCACAGTCGTCTCCAATAAAATGAATGATACAAACAGGCCGCTACAGTGCGGGCCGATGGTACAATAAAACTGCTACAGTGCGGTGCGATGATACAATATGAACGCCGCCGCTACAGTGCGGATCGACCGATGTAAAATAGATCCCTCGCTACAGTGCGAGAAATCGCCTACGGGATTCCGCTTCGGTCTTCGCGGTCCAAGCTTTTCTTCAGGTCTTCAATCCGCTCTTTATTTCAGGTACCCTCAGCAATGGCCTTCCTTCTCTTTACTTCAGATAATCAGAAATCGCATAAACCTGGAGGAGACGATCCACAAGGGCAATCCACAGGATGGGGATACTCTTTTCTTCAATCTTCAATCACTTGATATACTTCATAAACCTGCATGAACCTGAAGGAGCGTTCCACAGAAGAAACCCACGGGATTCCGCTTCGATCTTCACGGTCCAAGCTTTTCTTCAAGTCCTCACTTTGTAGCTCTTTACTTCAAAATTCACAATAATCTCTGATCACGCAGTAACCTGTAGGAAAGTTCCACAAGAAAGACCACGGGGTGTTGGGTTAAAACCCATTAGTACATTATAGGATTCATAAATAAAACACTCTCACAAACTAATCTATCCTTCCTTTTTATTTCTCTTCAGATTCTCTTTTTCCTTTGTGCTAGCAATATGCAACTATGAGGAGCCCACTCTTGAAATCCATAATGTTCCATTCGCTTTTATGAGCTTTCATTATGTAGTATGTTTAGTCAATGTAAAACAAGTACTGTACGATGACTATACGAATGCCCTCAATAAATCGAAAGAGGAAAGCTTAAAAGTAATTCCATTATATCTACAAAGTGACGATGATGAGATCTTGCTATCCATCAGATCTTGGTTGCACATATTTTGTCATCAAATCGTGAGGTAAATGTTTCATTAGTTTAGCTTCTCCATAACATTTTCGAATTATTTATTTTATTGTTAAGAAGAATTGCAGTTATTTTGAATGCCGTTTCGAGAGAACATCACATCATTTTCTAAATCATGCTATTGTTGTGCGCCATGTACTACCGAAGCATTTAGGAACTCTTTTCCGATTCAAATCATAAGCAAATGATACTACACTGTAAGTGATCCTCTCTTTTTGCATTTGCACCAAACAATCAAGAGCTTTCTCACCATGGCCATGTTTGACATACCCTGTTGCTAATGCTATCCATGTGAATGTGTTTCTAGACGGAAGACTTTCAAGCATATTTTTAACTTGTTGCTAATGCTATCCATGTGAATGTGTTTCTAGACGGAAGACTTTCAAGCATATTTTTAACTTCTTCAAGGGTACCACATGTACAGTACATGTGAATTACAGCACTGCCAACGAAAACTCTGTATTACCTTTCTTAGCGATTTCAGAATGTTAATCAAATTCATCTTTTAAGTCTCTCATTGCATTATAAGCTTTCGGAGAGCAAACGAAACTAACTGCATCAGGAATAGTACCCAACTCTTCATTTTGCGCAAGAAGTAATCTCTGTCTCTCTCCTCCACGTATTTTCTCTTGTGCCTATCTGTGCGTGATCCTCTCTCTCTCTCTCTCCATATGCTGTTGCGTAGCTAGACGGGTTCTCTCTCTCTCTCTCTTTCTACGGATCCTGCGTCAACACGCAAGGCCAATAGACACCCATATCGGATATCTCTCTCTCATCGCGGCCGCGTGAGCGACTCTCTCTCCATCCTCCGTCAACCACGCAGCGCCTCTCACCAGCCCTCCGACTGCTCAGCGTCTCTCCTTCTGTCTACGCCATCACCTCTGCGCGCAAATAGCCAGCAGTGCCGTCATGTTTTCTCTCTCTCTCTCCGAATAGTTCGGATTCATCTGTTCATTGCTAGGAATTCCTCTCTTTGTCTCTCTCTTCCGTTCCGGCCTCTCTCTCTCTCTCTCTCTCCTTCACGAGCAGAGTTTGCGCGCGCTCCTATAGTTGTTTCCATCTCTCTCTCCTAATGCCACCACTGGCTCTGTCCACGCGGTATAGTAGCCGTCATCGTAGCAATCTTTCTCTCTCTCTCAAACTCCATCATCAGACACTGTTTCTTCCGATTGGCTTGCACACGCTATCGGAGGTACATCTTTTGTCACCGGAAGCTGCGCTGCTTGGTTCTCTCTCCGGACGAGGTCCTCTGCCGCCAGAATTCGTGCAGGCATCTCAGCTCTCTCTTCCCGCTGTGCACGCATCACCGACTGTCTGCATAAACATCATATGCCTTCTCACATTTTCTCTCTCCGGATTCCCCAAGGGATTTTTTCGCAGCACACCGACATACTCCCCTATCTCTAGCGAGAATCTCCATAGCATCTGCCGCCAATTGGCTCTCCTCTCTCTCTCTATCTCTATCTCTCTCTCTCACGTGCGCGCTGCCGCCGTGGGGGGGAGAGATTCCCACCGACTCTCTCTATGGACACCAATCAGCTGTGTCTCTCTCATCAGCGCCGGTATCTGTGCGTAATTTCCAGCCCGAATCTGTCGTGCCCTGGCCATCGATTCTCTGATGCGCAACAGTCAACAGCGCCGCCATTCTCTTAAGTGCACCGACACTAACTACTTACACTATGGAGATCTCTCTATCTCCCGCCTCCCAAATCTGCTGTGCAGCGCTAATTTCCAATTGATCACTCTCTCTCTCTATGATTCACAGTAGCACTACCCATCTCTAATCCCGATAACCATAATAACCATAAGTATACAATCGTGAAAAAACTCACAATCTAAGTGGCCATTTAAGAAGACTACCTCCATCTCTGCCATCATGGAAGTATGAAAAAGAAAGTAAAACATAAATGAAGAAGTAAGGTCAAGCAACATACCTGTAGGAAAGTTCCACAAGAAAGACCACGGGGAGGAACAAATGAGTTTAGGCACCTATTTATAGGCCTCCCCACCCTTGGGCTTTCCTCTAGAAACTTCCAACCTCCTTAACCAACTTTCCAATTTCAGACGACCATGCATGTTGACTTACTGTTCTTGGAAAATCCCATCTCTTGATTCTATTTTTGATTTTTGTCCTTTTTATTTTCCCTAAATTAATGTTTTGGTTTCACACTATATACAGGGTTAATTAATCTAAGGGTTTGGGCGAGGATAAACACCAATTCCAAGGGTCCGACCTAGGGTTTTTGATCGAAAAAATCAGAGTTTGGTCACAATTATCTCAAACACATTAAACCAAGGGTTTATTTACAATTCCGACCTAAACTCCAAGGGTTTCCAAGGGTTCAAGCCCGGATTTCATGGGGTAAACTTAGGTTTCCAGTCAGTTTCAAGGGTCAAGCCTAAGGTTTTCATGGGTCTAACGTCAGTTATTTACACGCACGGTCTAACACACATCTCAAACATGTTTTTCTGCATCACACAATCAATCAATTCGGCCTAAATATGTACAAAATATACCACTCTCTCGATCAACACATTACACAACCGTCATAAAACAATGATCTTTTGAAAAAAAACAATGCACACTCCCTGCGGGATTTCATCCCGACAACGCTTGCTTCCTAATTGATGAGATTAAAAATCAAGATCATATGGTAGAGTTACCTTTTGTTTGTCTCCATCATACCAAGACATGTGTTCTTCAAACACAACATCTCTACTTATAGTGAATTGCTTGGTTGAAGGATTATAGAACTTGTAACCTACTTGAGTTGAATCGTATCCAATAAACACTGCCTTTGTTGCCCTTTCATCTAGTTTACCTCTTATTTGTGATGGTACATGAACATAAGCTAAAAAACCAAAAACATTGCAATGTCCAAGACTAGTTTTCCTTTCATGCCATGCTTCATAAGGACTCATACCTTGAAGTGACTTGGATGGTAGTCTATTGACAAGGTACACACTGGTTGAAATAGCTTCAACCCATAGATAATGTGGAAACTTCTTCTCCTCAAGCATTGTTCTGGCTTATCCAACCAATGACTTGTTTCTCCTCTTGGAGATTCCATTTAGTTGAGGAGAGTACCTAGTAGTAACTTCGCTTTTGATACCTTTATCCTACACAAACTCATCAAAATCTTTGGAGAAGTATTCTCCCCCTCCATCAGATATGAGCTTCTTGAGTGATCTACCTATATGATTCTCCACATGTGTTAGATAGTTTTTGAAGCAATCAAACACTTCATTCTTACTCTTGATAAAGTATAGAATAGTCCATCTACTACGGTTGTCAATAAATGAGACATAATACCTTGATCATGCCAATAAAGGTTCTTGACATGGTCCCCATACATTTGTATGTACTAAGTCCAATAAGTTGTTGTCGATATAGCCTTTGTGGTTGAATGGTTGTCTTTGTGCCTTCCCAATTTTACATGCATCACACATGTTGATCATGTGTTGCTTTGATATGTTTGAAAGTCGTAGAACACTTTCATCCCTGCATATATCCTTCAAGGTTCTTTCATTCACATGAGCAAGTCTCTTATGCCACACTTCAAGTTCACTTAAGGTTTGAGACCCAAAAGTTCATAGAGCTATGTTCTTGGTTTTTCCTACTTCAAAAGCAAAGAGCCTACCAACTTGCATGCCTTTTTCGACTATTTGGCCTACACTTATTAGGTTTTTAGTGATAGTGGGTACATAGAGAACCTTACTTAGAATGTTTGTCTTGCCATTGGAAGCTTTGACATTACCAATCTTCTCCACATTGTGCTTTGTATCATCCCCTATTTGTACTTCATGTCTATGCTTTGGACTTTTCAAATCAGATAGAAGAGCAATATTGCTTGCAACATGATTCGAACATCATGAATCTATGTACAATCACAACAACGGGCTTAGGTAATCCCGAAATCATGATTCTCTGACCTGCCTGGCCATTGCAAAAGCTCGACTCCATCCAAGCAACCAATTGGAATGCCCTAGATGAGGCATAGTCTAAAGATTTGAAATCTCACTTTGTAGCCATATTGTTAGCCACCTTTGAAGGGGACAACACGCTCAAAATTGATTCATACTTTCGCAAGCAACCAATATCCCAAGCCATTTTCGTTATGTCACACACAAGAACCCTCTATACAACACACAAACGTGATGCATTTGTTTTTTCATTGCTTCCACTATTATATAAACTAAATAACACTGGTAGCAATGATTGAGAAAAAAAGTATGTTAGAGAGGGAACTCTTTGAAATATAATATTAGAAGATTGTATGCTTATCTGCCATATAAACACATACACACACAAGAACCTTCTATACAACATACAAACTTGATGCATTTGTTTTCCGGATTTCTTCCAACATGACATAAGGTAAATCACACTAGAAGGACAAAATGGTTCGGAACAAAAAAGTCTTTTAGAAAGGGAACTCTTCCAAGCGTGATCTTAAAAGATTTTTTTTCCTCAATATGTCTACTAACCATTCCCATCTCTGAGAAAACCTAACACTGAACTCCATAGGAAGCCCAAATTTCTAAAAGCTTCCCCTTGTGTAACATCTACACAACCAAGTCATCAATCCAAGAAGGAGTATCATTATTAGAATCCTTAAATGATGTTCTTATATGGTTCCTCTAATATCGAATCTAAAGAAAACGTTTATGAAGATAAATGAAAGCAATGGAGGCAAAATAATTGTTAACATAAGTGAGCATAATTTCTTCATTCAACTGAACATAATTGTGTCATTATGATTCCTTGAATGATGCAATCAAGGGCATAAGTAGGTATCAGAAAGAGGAGGGAGGCTAAGGCAAAACCTTATCTAATGGTTGTGAAGAGCTTAAAGGGGCTGTACAAGGCTCTATGTACTATAAATCTAGAATAGTGATTATGAAGAAGGTTGTGCAAAGATTTAAGGAGAAAGTCCCACTCAATTCTATCATAATCATTTGTCCAAATTCACTTTGAAAAAATAGTCTTGCCAACGCTCTTTAGTACACTTCATACTTTCCCACAAAAAAATAATGGCGTCTAGGATGAATCTAACCTTTATCAATTGTTTTTTTTTTCTTAGGCAAAATGATATTATCTATGATGACACTAATTCTTCTACCGAGAATAAAAGAGAGGCTTTTGTACATAGAAGTTACAGAAAAGATGAGTCTCCAATTGTTTAGGACATCATTGATGAAAGAACTTGGAGAAGCTTGTAGGATGTTAAAAAGTGTGTTTTGAAGCGACGAAGTTTGGTCCAGCCAACCGGCACAAGACCAGCCCTTGAGCTTATGGAGACTCAAATAGAGCTTATAGAAATGTGATAAGTGCAAAGAAATGCATTATGTACCTTGGAGCATCAAGAAGAAAGATTTGATACAAAATAGATATGTTCGTGTGTCTACTAGCTCAAAAAAACTTACCATCCATGGAAGAGATTATGAACTTCAAATGCCCATAGTGACCAACATGATTACAATTTGAAAAAACCATTTTATGGGAGTGATACAAATAGGTTTGAGTGTATATAATGCACAAAAGTATAATAAATAAGCAAAATATGCTATATGAATGAGACACACACTCAACTATGTACCTCCTATTTTTCAGGAATATGCAGAGATTGATCCCCGAGCCTGCAAATCTAAGATTTCTATAGGAGCCATCTTTCATCAAATGGGGATCTCTAGAGAGAGAGCAACAACCTTTGCAAGATTACTCTTGGTAAAGAAGATGATGCAAAAAATTGAAGGAGCAAGACAATGATGGTCACAAGCGTATGTATATTGCTTCTATGTATTGTACAAGGGATTTCAAGTCTTTATATAGACTCTAGGAGTGTTCGACGACTTCTACAAGTGGCTTTTGAATTCATATGAAGGTAGGAATGGTTGTTGGAGGGAATCAATTCACTTTCCTACAATCTTTGGAAAAGTCAAGATCTAGTTTGATCTACTTTTAGGTGATTGATTGCTTGATTGAATGCAACTCAACCACCACAAATTTGTGGGATTTGTGCTCTATATTTCTACTTTTACATATGTAATGCTCAAAGCTTTTACAGTGGTAAAAGATCGATGAAAAATCTTTTTAAAAAAGTACAATGAGCATAAGAAAAAGAACTCTTCGATCGTTCTTCTTTTGACACAATAGCCTTTGATGTAGATCAAATCCACCTTAAGCATAGTGTAAGCTTGATGTTCTAACAGCTGCCCCTCAAGCTAAAGTATGCTTGAGTCTTTATTCTGTGATAGATTGAATATCTGCCATAACTTTGAATCTACAAAGCTATATTCCATCAAGTGCCTTCATCATCATATCTCCTGCTTGATTTTCAATAGGAACAAAAGAAATGTCAATCTCCTTTTCCATGAGCTTATCCCTGATGAAGTTTTAATGAACCTCTATGTGTTTGGTTCTCGCATGGAGAATAGGGTTTGTTGCTAGATGCATGGAACTTACATTATCTCCAAATATGTGAGATTTAGAACTCACAAGCCCCAAATCTACATGCAATGCTTTTAACCATATTTCCTCTTGAGTTGCTATGGTCAAACCTTTGTACTCTGCTTCAGTTGAAGATAAAGAAAATTTTCGTTGCTTCTTGGAACTCCATGGAACTAGCTTTGAACCTACAAATGCTAAGTAAATAGAAGTACTTCTTCTATCATCCTTTGCTATTGGCCAATCTGCATCTGAATACATTTTGATATCCAAATCTAAAGAATAAGGATAGAATACACCTTCATTGATTGTACCTTTGATATACTTTTTTACTCTCTTAGTTGCATCCATGTGTGGTCTTCTTGGCAAGTGCATACATTGACTAAGCACTCCCACACTATATGAGATGTAAGTCCTTCTATAAGTAGCATATATCAAGCTACCTACCAAGATTTCATATTCTTTAATGTATTCAATTTTCTCACCTTCATAAACACTAAGTTTATGATTCATCTCCAAAGGTGTACCTTCATGTTTTATGTTCTCCATTTTGAACTTGAGAAGTAGATCTTGAATGTATCTTCTCTGAGTCAAATACATTCCTTCATCTGTGTATATCACATGCATACCTAGGAAATATGTGAGCTCACGTAGATCACGGATTTTGAATTCCTCTTGCATGTGTCTCTTCATCCTTTGAATGCCATTTAGATCATCACCTGTCACAATAATATCATCTACATATACACATAGATAGATAACCTTATCGTGATGCCTTTTGATGAATAGAGAAGGATCTGAGTTGCTTCGTCTAAACCCTTGATCTTGAAGATATCTAAACAATTTGTAATTCCAAGCTATAGGACCTTGTTTTAATCTATACAATGCTTTCTTAAGTGTGCAAACATATGATGGATGATTATGGTTTTCAAAACCTGGTGGTTGTGACATGTATACCTCTTCACTTATCCAACCATTTAAGAATGCATTTTCCACGTCAAGTTGGAGGAGTCTCCAATTCCTTGTAGTAGCTAACTTATCAATGTTATGATTGTAGTCATCTTTGCAACTAGTGAGAATGTTTCCTCATAGTCTATACCATCAATATGTGAGCATCATTTGGAAATGAATCATGCCTTGTGCCTGCAAACTGATCCATCTGAATTTCTTTTAACTTTATATACCCATCTGCAACCAATTACCTTTTGATTTGGTGACATTGGAACCAAAACCTAAGTGTCCATCTCATTCAATCGATCTATTTCTTCTTTCATGGCCTTTCCCCAATTAGGGTTTCCCTTTGCCTCTTCATAGGTTGAGGGTTCCTCTAAAATAAAGTCTTTTGCCAAGTAGACTGAATGCTTCAGAACAAATGAGGAATCATATCCATACCTTTCTAGTTGTTTCTTCTCTCTTGCTATTTTTCCAGGTGCTTGTTTGGAGCATTTCTTGCATCTTTGCTTTGACTTCCATAGCTTGTAATCCTTTCCCCTCTCATCTTGTTCATCATTTGTATCACTTCTTGGATCCTGGACCTGTGTATCACGCTTACTTCCTAATTGATGAGATTCAAAATCAAGATCATATGGTAGAGTTACCTTTTGTTTGTCTCCATCATACCAAGACATGTGTTCTTCAAACACAACATCTCTTCTTATAGTGAATTGCTAAGTTGAAGGAATATAGAACTTGTAACCTACTTGAGTTGAATCGTATCCAATAAACACTGCCTTTGTTGCCCTTTCATCTAGTTTACCTCTTATTTGTGATGGTACATGAACATAAGCTAAAAAACCAAAAACATTGCAATGTCCAAGACTAGTTTTCCTTTCATGCCATGCTTCATAAGGACTCATACCTTGAAGTGACTTGGATGGTAGTCTATTGACAAGGTACACACTAATTGAAATAGCTTCAACCCATAGATAATGTGGAAACTTCTTCTCCTCAAGCATTGTTCTGGGTTATCCAACCAATGACTTGTTTCTCCTCTTGGAGATTCCATTTAGTTGAGGAGAGTATCTGGTAGTCACTTCGCTTTTGATACCTTTATCCTACACAAACTCATCAAAATCTTTGGAGAAGTATTCTCCCCCTCCATTAGATATGAGCTTCTTGAGTGATCTACCTGTATGATTCTCCACATGTGTTAAATACTTTTTGAAGCAATCAAACACTTCATTCTTACTCTTGATAAAGTATAGAATAGTCCATCTACTATGGTTGTCAATAAATGAGACATAATACCTTGATCATGCCAATAAAGGTTCTTGACATGGTCCCCATACATCCAATAAGTTGTTGTCGATATAGCCTTTGTGGTTGAATGGTTGTCTTTGTGCCTTCCCAATTTTACATGCATCACACATGTTGATCATGTGTTGCTTTGATATGTTTGAAAGTCCTAGAACATTTTCATCCCAGCATATATCCTTCAAGGTTCTTTCATTCACATGAGCAAGTCTCTTATGCCACACTTCAAGTTCACTTAAGGTTTGAGACCCAAAAGTCCATAGAGCTATGTTCTTGGTTTTTCCTACTTCAAAAGTAAAGAGCCTCCCAACTTGCATGCCTTTTTCGACTATTTGGCCTACACTTATTAGGTTTTTAGTGATAGTGGGTACATAGAGAACCTTACTTAGAATGTTTGTCTTGCCATTGGAAGCTTTGACATTACCAATCTTCTCCACATTGTGCTTTGTATCATCCCCTATTTGTACTTCATGCCTATGCTTTGGACTTTTCAAATCAGATAGAAGAGCAATGTTGCTTGCAACATGATTCGAACATCGTGAATCTATGTAGAACAAATGATCATCTTCTTTACCTTGTTTGTGGCTTAGATTCATGAGAAGCAATGAGTGTTCATGTGGTTGATCTTTTGAATAATTATTGTAGTCCCTTCTATTTAGCCTCTATTGCTATTGGTGAAGTTGTGTCCACCTCTGCCTCTATTGCTTCCATCTCTACCTCTTCCACTTCCTTTCTCGGTGTTCCCATTGAACCATCAATTCTAAGTGGTGTGGTTGGTCTTATCGTAGATGGCACAAGGTTGAACATTTTGAACTTTGGCTTTGTCTTGATTTGGTCCTTTCTTCTTCCATTTCCACTTGCTCTTGCTTGCAAATTTGGCTTGGGAAGTCTCTTCTTCATCTTCTTCCTTCTTCTTTCCTTTCTACTTCTTATCCTTCTTATCTACATATAGATCACTAGTTGAATTACCATAATAGGAGTTACCTTCCTTTATGCTATCGTTGGACTCTTTATTGAAGAGTTGTCCAAGAAAGATGTTGGTCTGGACTCTACACATCCATGATGAGATCATAAGCCATCGTGAAGGATTTCCATTGCTTATCACTTGGAATCCCATTGAGAATTTGCCTCTTGATAGCCTCTTCTTCAATCAGCTCTCCAATCGATGCTTGCTGATCCGCAACCTCCTTGACCTGGGTAACAAACTCTGTGATGCTTTGTTTAGGTGTCTTCTTCATTTGGCTGAACTCATTCCAAAGATGATACTTTCTTGCTTTGGTACTAGCAAAAAAAGAAAGTCTCGAGGGCATCCCAAGTCTCTTGAGATGTTTTGCATCGTCTAATATGTAGTAATAGAAAGTCAAAGATAGAGTTTAGTATGTACGACCTTGCTTGAGCATCCCTTGTGCACTAAAGTGTGAGCTTATCTGTCTGCTCTTCTGTAGGTCCTCCTTTGGATCTTGGAATAGGCATAGAACATCACGTGCTACAATTCCATAAAGATTTCTACCTTGCAAATAGGCCTCCATTATGATTTGCAAAGTTGTGTAGTTGTGTCCATCAAGGTTCTCAATCATTGAGGGAAAGTCGTCACCCATCTTGATCTAGCTCTGATACCATTAAAAGAACTTGGAGAAGCTTGTAGGACGTAGAAAAGTGCGTTTTGAAGTGATGAAGTTTGGCCCAGCCAACCAGCACAAGACCAACCCTTGAACCTATAAAGGCCTAGATATTTCCTTGTTTGGACCACTATTTATTATCCACCTATAAAATAGGTAGCAAGGTATCATACACATCTCTAGAGCTCACTGAAGTCTCCTTGGTACATAAAAGTAATGGCTAAGTTACATCTTCCACAAGAAAAAATCACGGCTAACCAAAATGCATTTAGTTTGTGGATGATACAAATGATACCCTTTTGTTTTAGAATTTTACTCAAGAAAAATATATTTCACTCGTTTATCATCCAATTTTCTTCGTTGTGGTTCATGCACTAATCCATGTGTGAGGAAACCAAAAGCATGCAGATCAGAAAGAGATCCCTTCTGACCATGCTAATCCTCATATAGAGTTATACATTGTAATGGTTTGGTGGGACTCATGTTAAGTACATATGTTACACACATAACAACCTCAAGCCAAAAGCTATGTGGTAAAGCCTTTTTCTTTTACCATACACATGGCCATTTGCATGAGAGATGTGTTCTTTCTTTAATGAATGCATTTTGTTGAGGTGTATATGGAACTATATACTCATGTTTTTCTTATGCTCAACCAAAAATGCATTAAAATGAGAAGATGTATTCCCCTCAGGATCGGAATGGAGGGCTCCCAATTTGCATGCTGACAGATTTACAACAAAAAATTGAAACAATTTTCCTTTTTTATTCCTTGGCACATATAATGTATTTGACAATATGAATAAAATTTTATCATTCATTATCACAATGATCCTCTAATCCATGAGAGCATAAGAGGAGTTCTTAACACCTGTGACAATATTCTCTATAGGAGCAAGCTCGAGTGAAGTGAGGAAACTGCAGTATGAGGTAATATGTTCGGCAACAACACGATGAAAGTACCAAACATCCGAATGTTCTACATATATGCACTACAAATGGGTCATAGCTTCAATGAGTATTAAATGGACATTCTTCATTCCGAACAAGATTACCAAATTCTAATCGTAAACGCCCATTCTTCATTCTTAACAAGATTAGAAGAATAGTAAATGGCCATTCTTCAACAAAATTATTAGAGGCGCACAAAACGTGCTAACTTCGAAGGGGTTCTTGGCAGGCTACGTTGAGTTTGTTATTCCCGTGCAATGATTAGCTATGCATTACAGCCAGCTTTTGCAATTTTCTATCTTCTTTGTGCCTTCGTTGTCCTCACCAACTACTTTCTTTGAA
>CM035406.1:186778700-186806200 GCA_020310875.1 Ceratopteris richardii
ACATTCTCTAGTAATACATTCAGTCTTGTGTGTTGTGCTCCAAGCTTCTTCTTCTTCCTTGTGCTGTTCGCGTGCTTTCGCAGACGTCTAACTCCAACAATTGGTATCAGAGCAGGTCGTTGCTTCTTCTAGGGCGCCGTCGACACTCCTCCGTTTGCAGTCTCAGATTCGCACAAAATTTGGTGAGCATACTCAGGGTGTTTCCGAACGCACTATCGCAGTGCTTGTGTAGGCTATTTTGTCCTTTTGTGCCAAAGGTATATACCAGTTTCTATTCGCCAGTTTAAGCGTCTCGAAGTCTGCTACAGGTCTAGCAGAACTCGTGTGGGCAGTTCTGTTCAACTTTTTGAGATACAGTCAATTTTCTGCATCAAGGTATTTTAGTCACCGGCCATGGCTGAAAGCAGTGATGTATTCCGTATGTTGGCTGTTGAGGATAAGTTGGATGGTACCAACTACCCATTATGGGCTTATATGATGCGACATGTACTGGTTGCAAAAGGATTGTGGAACATTGTGCAGGGTGTTGAAAGACGTCCTGTTACACCTGTAACGACAGGTACTGCAAATACAGGTGTTGAAGCTGATGAAGATGGTGTCGAAGATGATATTC
This sequence comes from Ceratopteris richardii, assembly GCA_020310875.1. Lineage (NCBI taxonomy): Eukaryota > Viridiplantae > Streptophyta > Polypodiopsida > Polypodiales > Pteridaceae > Ceratopteris > Ceratopteris richardii. The sequence continues at coordinate 186,779,314 of CM035406.1, forward strand.
CGCAGATTCCTGTTCGTGCTGCTGTTTCTGTTGCACCTACTGCAGAGCAGATTCGATGGGATGGCAGAGATGCCCAGGCACATGCATTGATAGCTTTGTCTGTCAAACGTGCCATTATTCCTCACATTCGCTCTTGCAGAACAGCAAAGGATGCTTGGGATACACTTACCACTTTGTACCAGGCTAGGAATGAGGCTCGTGTTGCTTACCTCCGAAAACAGTTGGAGAGTGAGCACATGAATGAAGGTGATTCGATGGACAGTTTTCTTACAAAGATCAAAGACCTGAAGGAACAATTGATTTCTGCTGATGAGGTTATACCAGATAGCTCACTTGTGCAGACCGTTCTGAATGGTCTTCCTGATTCATATCAGAGTTTTGCCTCTACTCTTCGATTGATGATGAAAGGCAATCCGAATGCCTTGTCATTTGAGGAATTAGTCTCTGTTCTGTTGCAGGAAGATCAGTCCAGGCAGAACAGGTCCATTATGCGTGTTGCAGATCAAGCTTTCCTGGCTAGTCAGAAGGGCAAAGGAAAATGGAGCTCTTCTACTAGTAAGCAGAAATCTGCAAATGCTGCACAATCGAAGAACCAGGATAAAGATGAGAAGAAATCAGAAAAGCAGAAATTGTTCTGCAAGTACTGTAAAGGAAATGATCATATTATAAAGAACTGTCCAAAACTGGCTGCTAAAGAGGCAAAGAAGAAAGAGGCTGGAATGGTTGTTGCAGAGGCCTCTACACCAAAAACAGAGTCTGCAAATCTTGTGCAGGAAGAAGAATGGGCGTTTACTATTGTCTGCAGTTTTGACCCATCTTCTCATGATCAGTGCATGTCTGCAGTAGACTCAGATGTTTGGTACTTTGACAGTGGGGCGACCAAACATATTACCTCGCAGCGCAGTTTCTTCTCTTCACTCGAGCCTGCCCCTACAGGGAATACTGTCACATGCGCCAATAACTCCTCTTATCCTGTTATGGGAGTTGGTAAGATCATTCTGACTACTGCTGATGGTAGTTCTTTCACTTTGTCAGATGCTTTATTTGTGCCAGGGATCAAAAAGAACCTGTTATCAGTTTCTGCATTAGCCAAGATTGGCTTGGTTGTGAAATTCGTTGATGACAGGTGTATAGTCCATGATCTCTCAAATGGCGATGTGATTATTGCTTCTGGCATTTTATGTCGTGGGCTGTATAAGCTCATAGACTATGAAAGATCTGTGAATGATTCGGCATGTGCAGTTCATGATTCTCAGGCTATGTCAGATGCAAAGCTTTGGCATGCACGCTTTGGTCATCTGAATTTTGCTAGCTTGTTACGCCTGCAGAAATCTGAAATGGTGTCCTCTTTGCCCAAACTTGAGGCACCTGGAAAACATGTTTGTGAAGGCTGTATTTTGGGCAAAATGCAGCGTTCTTCCTTTCCAAAAGATGGTACAGTTCGGGCTATGCAGAAATTGCAGCTTGTACATAGTGATGTCTGTGGTCCTATGCAGACACCCTCTTTTGGAAATTACCTTTACTTCGTGACTTTCATTGATGATTTTTCCAGGCATGCATGGGTATATCCACTCAAAGCAAAGTCCGAAGTGTTCATGTGCTTCAAACAGTTTTTGGTTTTGGCTGAAAATCTGTCAGCATGTAAAATGGGCACCCTCCGTTCTGATCGAGGGGGGGAATATATGTCTTCAGATTTTAATGCATTTCTGGCTGAACGTGGGATAAAACACCAGTGTACAGTGCCGTATACACCTCAACAGAATGGAGTTGCTGAACGAAAGAACAGGTCACTCATGGAGATGGCGAGGTGCATGGTCAAGAGTCAGGCTTTACCACATAGTTTCTGGCTTGAAGCTGTCATGTGTGCAGCATATGTACTGAACAGGTGTCCCACCAAAGCGTTGCAGTCTATCACTCCATATGAGGCTTGGCATGACCGCAAGCCATCTGTTGCTCATCTGCGTGTTTTTGGTTGTTTGGCATATGCATTAGTGCCTCAACAACATCGCAGAAAATTGGATGATAAGGCAGTAAAATGTATTTTTGTTGGGTACAGTTCTGAAAGTAAAGGCTATCGTCTGTATCATCCACAGACTAAACGCATTCTGGTTAGCCGTGATGTTGTCTTTGTGGAAGATGCTATTCAGCCATTGCTTTCATGTACTAAGGAGACATCTGTTAGCTCCAAAGACATGTATGATACTTTGATGCCTCTTTTTACAGGTGGACAGGCTAGCGCTGGTCCTAATGAGGCAACTTCTCAGCCTTTGCAGGTTTCATATGATGATGCAGATCATTCCATTTCTGATGCAGATTTACATGATGCACTTGTTGATGAGAGAGCTGATATTGAACAGGCAAAAACTATGCCAAAATGGCTGGTGCAGACTTTGCGTGACAGCAAATTAGATGCACCTTTGTCATATCGTACTCGTTCAGGCTCTCATAGTACCTCCTTTGCATCAGATTGCTATGCTATGGCTGCATCTAGTCTCTGTGATGAGAATGAGCCTGTTTCTTTTGATGAAGCACAAAATTCAGAAAATTGGATGGCTGCTATGCAATCTGAATATGATGCTATAATGAAGAATGGTACATGGTCTTTATGTGACTTGCCTCCTGGCAAGAAGGCCATTGGCACTAAGTGGGTATACAAGCTGAAGCGTAAACTTGATGGTACAGTTGACAGGTATAAGGCTAGGCTTGTTGCAAAGGGTTATGCGCGGGAAAGAGGCATTGATTTTTATGAGACCTTTGCACCTACATGCCGTATGACTACTGTTCGGAGCATTTGTGCACTTGCAGCCCATCATGGTTGGAATGTACATCAGTTGGACATTAAAACAGCATTTCTGAATGGTGACTTGCATGAAGAAGTGTATGTTTTTCAGCCCCGTGGCTTTGTGCAGAAAGGGCATGAAAACCAGGTGTACAGGTTAAAGAAGGCGTTATATGGTTTAAAGCAAGCACCACGTGCTTGGTATGAGAAAATACATGCCTATCTGATTGCACATGGTTTTGAGAACAGTCCAACTGAAAGCACCTTATATGTTAAGCGTGCTAATGATGTGCTTCTGATCATTGTTGTCTATGTAGATGACATGCTGCTCACTGGTCCTCTTGAGAAGCATATTGCTGATTTCAAGGCTGATTTGCATGCCTCATTTGAGATGTCTGATTTGGGGCATTTGCATCACTATTTGGGCATTCAGTTTATGCAAGTTGATGGTGGAATGGCTTTGTGTCAAACGAAATATATTGACACATTATTGCAGCGTTTTGGCCTTGAAGACTGTAAGCCTATTGCCACTCCTATGGAGACAGGTTTACGATTGAGTCTTCATGATGCTGGAGATGCATTTGATGCTGTTCTCTATCAGCAGGCTGTTGGATGCTTGATTTACTTATGCATTACTCGGCCAGATATTCAGTTTGCTGTCTCACAGATGAGCAGGTTTATGCATTACCCAGGAGTCACGCATTGGAAAGCGGTTAAGCGCATCTTTCGCTACTTGAGTGGTACTCGGCTACTTGGGTTGTTTTATCCCAAGGGGGGATCACTACCGCCAGATTTGCATGCTTTTTCTAACTCAGATTGGGCTGGTTGCTATGACACTCGTGTGTCCACCAGTGGTTTTTGCTTCATGCTTGGTAGCTCATGTATATCTTGGTTGAGCAAGAAGCAGCCTACTGTGGCCACTTCCAGTTGTGAGGCTGAGTATAGGGCAGCTTTCACAACGACTGTTGAGTGTGTGTGGCTCAGACGCCTTATGGCTGATTTGGGTGTTGGCCAGTCTTCTGCCACCACCATCTTCACTGACAGTCAGAGCGCATTGGCAGTTGCGAGGAACCCTGTGTTCCATGCTCGCACTAAGCACATTGAGGTGCATTATCACTATGTAAGGGAGAGGTTCTCTGCTGGGGAGATCAGCTTGGCATATGTGCCCACGCAGGAGAACATTGCAGACCTTTTCACGAAGGCTCTGCCTAGGGAGAAGTTTGAAGCTTTCCGCAAAGCTTTGGGCTTACTTCCTTTTGTGGAGTGATTTCCACATAGCTCGGCACTTCCTTATACATGAGTGCCAGCTCCTTGTTCACCGCATCACTCCCAGGGGGGATTTGTTGATATATTTAGGTAGTGATGTGTGTGAACACTCTAGGACCGTCGGGGCACTTTTTTCCCTCTTTAGGAGGTTTTTTTCCCCCGGCTTGTATATACGCCTATTGCCCTAATGGGCTACTTATCTTTGTACATTCTCTAGTAATACATTCAGTCTTGTGTGTTGTGCTCCAAGCTTCTTCTTCTTCCTTGTGCTGTTCGCGTGCTTCCGCAGACGTCTAACTCCAACAATTATGAACTATCAAATTTAAATGAACAGATGGAAACATTAGCAAATCATGTAAAAGAAATCTCTTCATTCAAAACTATTGGTCAAGACATTGCAAATTTAAAAGAGAACATTGAAAGGTTAAACAACGAAATACATGATAGTGCTACATGTGAATGCAAAGATAGCTATCAAGTACGAGTTCAAAGTAGATCTATGTCTTCTATTGACCAAAACCCTTTACCCGAGTATAGAAGAGTTGATCCTAGGGCATTATGTCAAAGACCGAAGAGAACTGTAAGATGCTTCTGGTGTGACCAACTAGGTCATACTTATGGGAATTGCATGGCCTATGAGAAAGCATGTAGCCAACAATTGGTATTAGAAAGTGAACAGAAAATATGTGATTATCAAACGCATCTACCATTGAGATAAAACTTAGGTAGAGGAGGAATGATAGACTATTTTGACCAAGAAAAATTTAGTCCTAAAACCAAACTTCAAAAACAATGGAAACCTAAGAGTCATAAGGAGAAAAGCAATGTATGTCAATTACATTCTATGAACACCAAGATTGTGCCTAAATGTGAATGTTTGGACAATGATCAAAACCTTATTAAACCTAAATCTATGAATAACATTGATCTTCAAATTAAATCTAAGGATCAAGATACATTGAAAAAGTTTAAGAAAGAAGAAGATGTAAAGATAAAAGATGATGAAAATGAACAATCAATTGATGGAAATATAGATATACAGGCGGTTAAAACAGAACCTAAAGTCATAGAAATTGACAATAAATGTGATCAAAATAAAAATGATGAAAGGATAGTACAAACATCTGAAGACGAAAATCTTCAACTTCAATCAGAACATGACAAGAATATGGGAAAATGGGTACAAGAAGCCATATGGAAGATTGAAAATAATATCAAAAACTCATCTAAAGGTAAGAAAAAGGAGAAGAATTTAAGTGAATAGTTTTATTGTGATGGAATTGTTTATTGAAGATAAAACATTTCAAATTTTGATTTTGCTTGCTGCATATATGCTGTTTTCCTAAAAATTGAGAAACATATACCTAAATTGTTTAGTTTAATGTTTGAAAAGCTAATTACAAACTTATGATTAAGTTTACATTACGATTTGTTTAATCAAAAGAATTCTAAAATATGAAAACACAAAGTTTGTTTCGAATTAAACAAAAACATGTTTGTAATTATGCTTGCAAATGATTTTGATCAATATGCTTGTCATTTCCTAAACTTATGATAAATTTATGATTTTTTTTCTTTCACAAATAAGAAGAAATCTATTATGAAGAACGATTATGAAGAATATTATTATGATGAATATTTTGCACAAAATGATCTTTGTTTACAACAATTATGATGATATACTTTTAAAAGAAAGAAATATATATGATATAAATATGATCATGATAAATATGAAGAACATGAAAAAAATGTTACAATATGAGGATGATTTTATTGATATACCATATGATGAGTAAGAGGAACTTTTATAATCCAGATATGAAATTTTCATTGATATAAAAAAAAATGATGCTCATTTATAAAGATACAAGTTAAAAACTTTAAACATTTTGATTTTTCCTAAATTTTATGAACTTTGTTTCATAGGTTGAAAAACCTATTTAAAAAAATTAAGAATGCATTATTTATGATAATTATAACCACTATGAATTTCTTATGATGAAATTTGTGACATGATGAAGATGAATCTGATAGAATATATGAATTTATATTTGCAAGATAAATGATAATGAAGATTACTTGTTTTGTAGCTTCTATTTTATAAGTGATTACAGGTTCTGAAGATGCATTGATCAAAGCAATTGAAGATGTTATGCCAAAAGTTCTGATAAATTTAAAGAGAGCAGATTGAAGATGAAACAGATTGAAGATGAAGTTGATTTTAGGTCGTATTTTTCTTTGTCATACAATTTAGATTCATGTATTTTCTTTGCATTCATATAAACTAATTTATAAAGTCTGGAATGAAAAATATTATTTTATAAAGGACTCTATTTAACCATATTAGGGAAATAAACATAATTTATATTTCTACATTTATAGATTAAGTGAGATTTGTTAAAGATAGAAGGATTTGTAGTTCATTTAGATAACGAAAGTAGTTGTATATGTGTAGGAGCATATTGTTGCATGATTCATGTCTGTGAAAACCTAGATCTTTCTTGTCCATGCAGCTAGATCCTTAGCTCGGATTAAGGGGTTAAGCCTTTCCCCTTTAAAACAAAAAAGTAGCGAAAAAAAAAAAAAATTGACATGGAAGTTATACCTTCTTCCACCCCAAAAAGGTATTTACATTTATTATCGATATGAAGTTTACATCATATTTATATGAAGAGAACTAGTTGTGAAAAAACACATCTAGCGATTAAAATTGGGCATACAAGGCGGCTGTCTGTCCAAGTAGATTTAGTAGATTTCTTTGGCATGCTTGATTGCCCATATGTGAATGCATATATATGACAAAACCTGCATTTGAATGAATGAAAATGAATTCTGTTTTATACTAATCTTTACATAGTTTATAAATGGATAAAATGTAAACTAATGTTTATTGACTGAAAGGGTTAATAGTTTACCTTTATACTTTAATATGTTTTCATTGCCAGATGTAATTGAAATAAACTTCATGTGCATGTTGAAAAGATTTAAAATTTGATAAGATCAAATATATTTAAAAAAGAATTGATGTTGTTCTATGATTTAATTTCAGGATAATCATTGAAAATGTTGCTTCCCTAAATCTGCAAGTTGGCCCATCGGGACGATGTGCAGGTTTGGTGGCGGTGGATGTCGGGAAGATTTGCATCTTCCAATTGATGACCCGAAAAATTAAAATATTTATTGGTGAATTCTAAACCTCTTTTATATCACTGTTGATCAGTTGTGCTAATTGGATTAACTATTTTGAAAATGTTATCAGGTATGAAGGATGAAGCAGGACATATGTTCATATTAGGGTTTACCCTAAGTACTTAATTAATGAGTATTTATATTTATACATGCTAGAAACATGGGTATATAACTCTAGTTCATATGATTTATGACAATAGGGTTCATTTGAAGGGTCTCAAAAGGTTCTAATAGGTTCATGTTAGAGTTTATTTATATTCCAAAGGGTTTTAATAGGGTTTTGATGGGTTTTAAGTAGGTTTTCTAGGGTTTTAGAATGTTTTAAGGGTTAAAATAATTAATATTTAAGGAAATTAATCTATAACTAAACATTGGTTCAATAACAAAAATTAAAATATGGTTTAATTAATTATTTAATCATGTATGTGCATTTAATACTAAGGTTCTAATTAATTAAAATCTTAACCTAAGATTGAATTAAATGATTTATTTAAAATAAGAAATATAGGCTAATTAAATTAAAAATGGTAAATTAAATGGATAAATAATTAGTGGTCTATATGAGTACTAGGAAAAAGAATGGTTTATAGAAGGTGTAACTAAAGTGATTGAAAGAGTGGTTGGAATAAATGATGCAATTAAAGGAAGTTAAAGAGAAACTTTAAATGAATGGTGTATATAAAAATGGTTAAAAGAATGGAGTAAGTGAGTTGTGTAAATAAAGTCAATTTAAAGTGTGGTGAAAGTAAGGAGATTAAAGTGTGGTTGTAGATTAAAAGTTAAAACCAAAAGAGTGGATTAGGAAGGACTTGTGTATGTATTTAAATGTGTGTTGAGCTCAAGTTTCTCCTAATGTTTTTTGCAGGTACTGTCTCCTGCTCTTTACTTTCTTCTGTTTTTCCTTCTTTCTCATTAGACCCTCCTTGTGCTCGGGATATTGAGCCGTCATGTCCTACTGTGTACGATGATCTTGATATGCCCCATGCTGCTGCATGAATGATTGTCCGGCCGAAAGCATGACCATGCCTATTCCGTGGCTTGGTCTGAGTCCCTGCAGTAGTGTGTGGTGTATGTGCGTGTATGTGTTATGTGTGAATGTGTTATGTGTATGTGCGTGTATGTGTTATGTGTGAATGTGTTTGTGTTATGTGTGAATGTGTTATGTGTATGTGCGTGTTTGTGTTATGTGTGAATGTGTTTGTGTTATGTGTGAATGTGTTATGTGTATGTGCGTGTATGTGTTATGTGATGTGATGTGTGTATGTATGTGTGTGTGTGAAGTATATATGTGATGTGTGTATGTATGTGTGTGTGTGAAGTATATATGTGATGTGTGTATGTATGTGTGTGTGTGAAGTATGTATGTGATGTGTGTGTGTTATGTGTGTATGTGTTATGTGTGATGTGTGAAGTGTGTGTATATGTGTGTGTATGTGATGTGTATGTGTGATGTGTGTATGTGTGTATGTGACGTGTGTGTGTATGTGTGTATGTGTGTATGTGTGATGTATGTGTGTGAGAGAATCTCTCCCTCCCCTCCTCTGCTGCAGTGCGACAGCGCGCACAGAGAAGGAGAGAGAGAGAGAGAGAGAGAGAGAGAGAGAGAGAGAGAGAGAGAGTAGAGAGAGAGAGAGTGAAAGTCTCTCCCTCCCTCCCTGGCGCTGCGCGCAGCAACGCGCAAAGAGAGAGAGAGAGAGAGAGAGAGAGAGAGAGAAACAACAGAGAAAGAGAGAGAGAGAGAGAGAAAGAGAGAGACAGAGAGAGAGAGAGAGAAGCCCCTCCCTTTCCCTCCACAGCATTGCGCGCGGCAGCGCTGCACAGAGAGAGAGAGAGAGAGAGAGAGAGAGAGAGAGAGAGAGAGAGAGAGAGAGAGAGAGAGAGAGAGAGAGAGAGAGAGAGAGAGAAGCCCCTCCCTTTCCCTCCACAGCACTGCGCGCGGCAGCGCTGCACAGAGAGAGAGAGAGAGAGAGAGAGAGAGAGAGAGAGAGAGAGAGAGAGAGAGAGAGAGAGAGAGAGAGAGAGAGAGAAACGGCAGAGAAAGAGAGAGAGAGAGAGAGAGAGAGAGAGAGAGAGAGAGAGAGAGAGAGAGAGAGAGAGAGAGAGAGAGAGAGAGAAACGGCAGAGAAAGAGAGAGAGAGAGAGAGAGAGAGAGAGAGAGAGAGAGAGAGAGAGAGAGAGAGAGAGAGAGAGAGAGAGAGAGAGAGAAACGGCAGAGAAAGAGAGAGAGAGAGAGAGAGAGAGAGAGAGAGAGAGAGAGAGAGAAGGAGAGAGAGAGAGAGAGAGAGGAAGGAGAGAGAGAGAGAGGAGAGAGAGAGAGAGAGAGAGAGAGAGAGAGAGAGAGAGAGAAAGAGAGAAAAGAGAGAGAGAGAGAGAGAGAAAGAGAGAGGCGCAGAAGAGAGAAATGCAGAAAGAGAGAGAGAGAGAGAGAGAGAGAGAGAGAGAGAGAGAGAGAGAGAGAGAGAGAGAGAGAGAGAGAGAAAGAGTTAGGAGAGAGAAAACGATTTATATTAACATTAATCTAAATTAAATATAATTATATTTAATTAATTAGTTAATATTACATTGTTTAATTAATTATATCTATTTAGTTATATTACTACATTATTTCAATTAAATATAAGTACTTTTATTAAGATATTTAATAAATTAGTATTCTAAATACTTACTTCCAAAAGTTTAATTAGAGTTTTTTAGCATATGAGTTACTAAGTGTTATATGCATTAGCATGAATATGTATGTGTATGCATGATTAATATGCATAAGCATGCATGTATGTTAGTATGCATAAGCATGTGTATGAATGCATGTGTTTGAATGATTAATGTGTTAGCATGCATGTATAAATGTGTGTTACCATATTTATGAAAGTATATTAGTATGTATAAGATTATGTGTTAACATGTGCATTAGCAGATATTAGCATTTGAAAGCATGTATGTAAAGTACATTAGTATGCATGAGGAATGTATGCATTAGAGTGTATGTGAATACTTTAATGTATGCATGAACATATGCATGTGTATGAAAAATGTATGAGAAGAATGTCTTTTATGTTTCTCATTAATTTCTTGTTAGATTACTAATATTCCTAATGTTTTTTGCAGAAACATTGAAGATTACAATCAATTAAAGTGAAGTGAAGACAATTGAAGTGAAGCGACAGCCTAAAGATCCATTTAAATCTTATTTCTCATTTAGTCAACTATCCAACTGACTAGACATTTATCCAATTGTTTAGGCCTTCCAGTTGTATTAGATTTATTGATTCGAACCATTAGCTTATCAATTAATTTATTTAAGCAGTTTTGCAACAATATTCTTTCCCATTACCTTCATCAAGAACCATTAGCATATCAATTAATTCATTCAAACAGTTTAGCATCATATTGTTTCATTAGTTTTTCCATTACTTTCCTTGATGTCTTCTAAGTTAGTTCATGAGTCTGAGCACAGTACTATTGAAAATATTGAAAATGTTCCGCCAACTCTAGACAGACCAGCACCCTCTAGCTTACCTGAAAGTTTAGTAGAAGAACCCATTATGGAAGTTTCAATCTCATATCAGGAAGCTGTTGCTATGTACGAGGCTGCCCGACCTTACGGTCCATAGCTAGTTAAAACTATTTACTTTTGGTAAGAAAACTTTAGTTTCAGTCATAGAATTAGGTAATTTATATTGTTTTGTCATTAGAACCCTTATTTCCTTAAGCCTGAGTCCGCTACAAACACCCTGCGTGTGCCGAACGATTTAGGCGGATGACTTGATCCACCATCCGAGCATCTCTCACGACCCGACAGCGTGCCCAAGTTCCAACCGAGTTAGCTAGTCCAACACTTTTTTTTAGCAAAACAGGAAATATAATATTGATGCAGAGAAAAAGAAGGGGGTTACAGCAACTCACTCCCACAAACTAGGGAGCTAATGTATAGAACAGGTAGTCAGAGGGGAAAAGAACAAACCCCCAAGCTGACAAAAATTACATCATACAAGCATTAATGTACCAGTCCATGAAGTTGATCATACTATCTCTTTCATTGGAATGTAGCTGGAGCAGTTTTCTTTTCCATGAGTTGTACGGGTACTTCTTAAAAATATACATGGGGTGCTTATCAAACAGAAGCCCACTAAGGGGAGTATGACTGCAGAGTTGTAGAACCCTCCTTATCCCAATTAAACAAGAGAAGAGAACATTTTTTCCTTTCCTGTCAAAAACTCTGTTGTTCCTGTTCCTCCATATAGCCCAGAGAATGTGGGCCCTTAAAATCTACCACAAGGCAATGTCCATCTTATGAGCTTCTCCAATGAGTAATTCTCTGAAACCAAGCGTCTTGAGGCCAACAGTCTTACAGTAGAGGTAAATGATTCTCCAAAAACCAACTGTAGCCTTGCATTTAAAGAAAAGATGCTCCATGTCTTCAGCTTCTCCACATGCTTTACAAAGACCTGCATCAATATTATCTTTCCTGGCTTTGCTGCCAGTCCACACACCTCTGTGTAGGATCAGCCATAACAGGCAAGATTGCTTGTTAGACATAGGGAAGGCCCAGATGGTTTGAAACCTATATCTCCATTGATGATGGGACCAGGTTAGTCCCCACTTGTTATTCAGACGACCACAAATGCTACTGATGTTGCTGTGAGAAAGTTTGAAGTAGGAATACATGTCCTGAGCCACCTCAGAGAGGGAGATGGTCTTTTCCCAGAGGTTATCCACCCTAAGCCTCATGAACTGTAGTTTCTTTTCCCTAACAATCTGTTTACAGGCCAAAGACAAATTAGTAATATTCATAATATGTAAATCATCAATCACCTGCCCATTACTTAAAAGATCATTCCAATTAGCAAAGCCACGTTTTTTGCACTTATGTCATCTAATGGGCAGAGAGGAGACATTATTATCAGCAAACAAACCCACCCATAAGGAATCCTGTAACAGAAAAGAGTATTCTTTTGCAAACCAGATAGGCAACTTATAACAGCCTTTGACAACCATCCAGGCTCCAAAAATTACAAACAAGCTGACTACCTTTGGGCATGAAAATGGGAGGGGATGAAACAATATCCCACAAGGACAGATTAGACCAACTCTTGTTGTTACTTAAGAAAAATTATTAGTATTTCTTTTAATTAAACAAGCCCAAAAATCATTGGAGGAAGTAGCCCTGAGAATCCATTTAGCCGCCATTTGGGTGGCCATCCTTGTAGGACAAATCAAGCCCAGACCCCCCTCAGACTTTTTCATGCAGCAAATCTTCCAAGCAACCTTAGGAATATTAGAACTCCCCCATAAGAATCTTCTTGACAGGGCAATGGCTTGAGTCACCTGTTTCTTGGATGGCTGCCAACAAGCAAGAAAATAAGTCAGTGCAGGAAGAATATAATGTTTTAGAAGAAAGGCTCTTTGAGATAAACTGGACTGCATATCTATCCATTTGAAAATTTTTTCTCTAACTTTGTCGAGCACCCAGTTCCATCTTTTATCATTAGTAATGTCAAAACCCATAGGCATACCTAGAAGCCTGAAAACAGAACCCTTTTCGATGACTTCACAACTAGCCACCTGCACATACTCAAGGAGTGTATCATTAGTAGCAAAAAAACCAGTTTTGTTATGATTAACCACTGAGCCACTAGCAGTACAGAAAGTATTGAGACATTTAAAAAAAAACTTACAGAAATAGCATCAGCTCTAATCACAAGGTTGGTATCATCAGCAAACATTTGAAGAAAAAGATGGAATTGAGCTTGGGGGACCTCAAGACCTTTTATGTTACCTTGTTGGATACAATCCTTGACAAGCCAACCATGAGCATCACTAGTGATGGCAAAAAGCAAGGGAGCTAGGGGGCATCCTTGTTAATAGATCTACTCAGCTTAAAGGGAGGGGAAAGATGACCATTCATGGCAACTTTGGAGTGGGCATTGCCAAACAGAATACTAGTAAATTGAATAAACTTTCTACCAGCACCAATGTCATGAAGGGAGTGCAAAATAAAATCCCACTCAATTCTATCATAAGCTTTATCAAAATCAATTTTGAAGAAGAAGGTGTCAATGTTATTCTCTTTAGCAAAGTCCAATCCTTCCCAAATGGAGATAATGGCATCAAGAATAAATCTACTTTTAATAAAAGCTTTTTGCTCAGGCAAGATAATACTATCCATCAGGGGGCTCAACCTTCTAGCAAGGGAGGAGACATAAATTTTATACAAGGAAGTCAGATAAGAGATAGGTCTCCAATTGTTAAGATCATCCTTAGACCCTCTTTTGTGAATCAAATTTATAACTCTTTTCTTTCATTGCGTCAATTTGCGTGCCCAAGTTCCAACGGAGTTGGCTAGTCCAACATTTGTTTGGTAGCGTGCCCCTCCGGATGCTTTTGACTCGAACAGTTTCTTGGCAATTTTTTGTCGGTTGGAGTAGCTAATTACTGAAGCTTCCGCTTTTCTTGGTCGGGGACTCGGGAGCTAGTCTTAACAAGATAGTACTTTAGTGCACGCTTGGAATACTGATCATTGAAATTCACAACGTATAGGTAATCTCAAAATGAAGATGTCTGTACAAGACCATAGACATCTTTATAAAAAAGTTGCAATTAATCTAGAACTCTTACATAAACATCTTTGTGGAAGGTGTTTCGAATTGAACGCACAACCTCCCCATTAGGAATAATGGACTAATCACTTACCCCAAAGCCATGGTTGAGGATTACTTCCTAGTCCTTTCTCTCAAAGCATGGTTCAACCATCTTTTACTAGGACTATGTGACATTCCTTCCCCCTTAGATTGAGCATTGTCTTGAATGCTCATTTGCGGACACTTCTATCTAAGTTGGGTCCTTTTCCATGTTTGAGCACCTCCTCTATCCGCAGATTCCATTCCATGGGCTTATTTTGGACCACTCCAACCCACCGTTGGTGCGCAAATGCAAATGGGCCTTCCTTCTCCACCAGTTTTAGAGTCACGAGCCACCCATGGTCAAGTGCTCTCAAAGTGCCCACAATTGTTGGCTTCTTACCTTCATCTTGCCCAAGTTCCTAAACTAGGCTCTGATACCAACATTTGTAATTGAGCTCACAACCTCCTGGTTAGAAGTGTGATGGGATAACCACTTGCCCCAAAAGTCGTGGCTGACGATTACCTCCTTATCCTCTCCCTTACGGTGTGGTTCAACCACGTCCTACTAGGATTATGTGACAAAAGGAGGAATGTTGCATTTTACCCAAATATAGCCTTCAAAAACATGTTTAAAAGGTGCTTCAAGTTTGGGCAGAGAGGACACCATTTTAGATTTGTAGGCAAATACATGTGATGAGTCATTTACATGTTCTGCATAATCTATGATCTTATACAGCCTAGGACATAAAGTGCTAAAAGTGATGATAACATCACCATTCTAGAGATCATGAACTATACTTAAACATCGATAAATTTGACAACCATACACATAATATACATGAATGCATACACATAATATACATGAATGCATACACACATATAAACATACACACACATAAACACATATACACATGTTATGAGAGTAAGGTCAAATTATACATACCTATATGGAATGAAGATTTTTTGTCCATCTAGCCTTTAGGATTGTCCACCCAACCTTTAGAATCTTCCTGACACATCTGTTTCTCCTATTCTAGTCAACCTAATACCTGTGTTGCTAACTCTTTTTCATACAAATATTAAGTATTAGTTAGCTATGAAGGTATTAAGTCGTTAGTAAAATGGGAGGATCAAATTTATCTTGATGATTTTGAAGGATGGAAAAATAACTTTAAAGGATGGGTGGAAAAAAAGCATCCATTCAATGCAGGTTTTTATTCCTAATTTACCTAAGGTAAGAAAATGAGCTTGCAATGAACGGACACTTTTTGTCTGCCCATCCTTTAAAACTATTTATGCATCAAAGAGGTTATGTTAAATGGTTATATTAAAACTATCCTTTAAAACTATTTATGGGAAGATTAAAAGGTTATGTGCGACAAAGAGAGAAACCAGAAGCATCCATGGCAAAGGGTTGGATACTTGAAGAGTGCATGTATTACATTAGTGAGTAGCTTGAAAGAGTTCATGAAGAAGCTCCACTTGCATGGAACAACGAGTCTTCTTCAAAAGTAACAGATGACATATTATTAGGTAAGGGAGTTCCATTTTTATTTACATTTCGAGAAGAAAATGATGTTTCTACTTTTGTAGCATATAATAATGAATGCATGCAAGCATTCCTTAGTGAGTACGAATAGGAACTTCAAAATCTCTAGAGTAAAAGGCAAAGGAAGAAAAGTTATCGATGTGATCTTGACAATAATGAGATTACAAATATATCTTCTTTCACAGATTGGCTATATAGTCATTTGCAACACGCCAATGCACATAATGAAGAAATCTCACATGAGCAGAGAGAGGTAATGATAGGTTGTGAATGAAAGGTAATTTTATTTTAATAATGTTTTGTTTTTTTTCATATATGTATATTCGTTTCTATTTACTAATTTAATTTCTTTCGTAGTCTTGAATGTTCACTAATATGTGGGCTTTTGGAAAGCATACTAGAATCAACGCCATTGATTCTTTACATAAAATAGAGGCTTCTAGTATTGTTGCATCTTTCAAGGAACTATCACGTGCTAACTCAAAAGACACAAACCTTAAAGATGGAGAACTTGGTTACGTGGGAACTATTGTTGGTATCTATGAAATTTCATTTCGTACATTCAAAGAGGTAGAAAAAAATTTATGTTTTTTATGATAGAGTTAGTTTTTTTTTTAAGCACCTAATAATGGGTTGTTGTTTTTTATATATTTTGATAGGTCATTTTGAAGGTTGACTAGTTTTGAGCCGAGCATAAAGGTAGTAATTTCACATTAAGAAAGGAATTACCTAGGTTTTGGGCAATTGATTGTTCCAAGATAATGCCATCTATTAAAGAACCATATATTCTTCCTAGGCATATTGAACAAGCATTTTTTTATAAAAACCCAGATGCTCACCCTTGGTGGCAAGTCAGTCATGTTCAACCTAGAGATAGATCATTGTTTGAACAAATTATTGTTAGAGAGATCGAAGAAATTCCTCTTGATGATTCACCATTAGATACTGCTACATCAACATCTGAAAGAGAAATTAGAATCACTATACGTGATAATGATACTAATCTTTTTGATGAAGAGGATACTACTCTACATGATGATTCATATTAATCCATCAATAGATGATGTGACTCATGAGAACACATATTTAACGATAGAAGAAATAAATGAAATCAATAAGGATAATGAAGATGAGACTATACTTATGTCTTACCAATATGATGGAAATAATGAAAACATATGAGCAGATTAGATAGTAAATCTACTCTAGTTATCGATCAATAACTTGAATCTTCTGAATGGATATCAGATAATAGATTCTTTATTCAACTTGAATATCGATGAATCCTCCTAGAGGGATGAAATCATGTTCTTTTAAGTCCACACACCTCTGTGTAGGATCAGCCATAACAGGCAAGATTGCTTGTTAGACATAGGGAAGGCCCAGATGGTTTAAAACCTATATCTCCATTGATGATGGGACCAGGTTAGTCACCACTTGTTATTCAGACAACCACAAATGCTACTGATGTTGCTGTGAGAAAGTTTGAAGTAGGAATACATGTCCTGAGCCACCTCAGAGAGGGAGATGGTCTTTTCCTAGAGGTTATCTGCCCTCAGCCTCATGAACTGTAGTTTCTTTTCCCTAACAATCTGTTTACAGGCAAAAGACAAATTAGTAATATTCATAATATGTAAATCATCAATCACATGCCCATTACTTAAAAGATCATTCCAATTAGCAAAGCCACGTTTTTTGCACTTATGCCATCTAATGGGTAGAGAGGAGACATTATTATCAGCAAACCAACCCACCCATAAGGAATCCTGTAATAGAAAAGAGTATTTTTTTGCAAACCAGATAGGCAACTTATAACAGCCTTTGACAACCATCCAGGCTCTCCAAAAATTACAAACAAGCTGACTACCTTTGGGCATGAAAATGGGAGGGGAGGAAACAATATCCCACAAGGATAGATTAGACCAACTCTTGTTGTTACTTAAGAAAAAATTATTAGTATTTCTTTTAATTAAACAAGCCCAAAAATCATTGGAGGAAGTAGCCCTGAGAATCCATTTAGCCGCCATTTAGGTGGCCATCCTTGTAGGACAAATCAAGCCCAGAGCCCCCTCAGACTTTTTCATGCAGCAAATCTTCCAAGCAACCTTAGGAATATTAGAACTCCCCCATAAGAATCTTCTTGACAGAGCAATGGCTTGAGTCACCTGTTTCTTGGATGGCTGCCAACAAGCAAGAAAATAAGTCAGTGCAGGAAGAATATAATGTTTTAAAAGAAAGTCTCTTTGAGATAAACTGGACTGCATATCTATCCATTTGAAAATTTTTTTCTCTAACTTTGTCTAGCACCCAGTTCCATCTTTGATCATTAGTAATGTCAAAACCCATAGGCATACCCAGAAGCCTGAAAACAGAACCCTTTTTTATGACTTCACAACTAGCCACTTGCACACACTCAAGGAGTGACATATCATTAGTAGCAAAAAAACCAGTTTCGTTATGATTAACCACTGAGCCACTAGCAGTACAGAAAGTATTGAGACATTTAAAGAAAAAACTTGCAGAAATAGCATCAGCTCTCATCACAAGGTTGGTATCATCAGCAAACATTTGAAGACAAAGATGGGATTGAGCTTGGGGGACCTCAAGACCTTTTATGTTACCTTGTTGGATATAATCCTTGACAAGCCAACCAAGAGCATCACTAGTGATGGCAAAAAGCAAGGGAGCCAGGGGGCATCCTTGTCTAATAGATCTACTCAGCTTAAAGGGAGGGGAAAGATGACCATTCATGGCAACTTTGGAGTGGGCATTGCCAAACACAATACTAGTAAATTGAATAAACTTTCTACCAGCACCAATGTCATGAAGGGAGTGCAAAATAAAATCCCACTCAAGTCTATCATAAGCTTTATCAAAATCAATTTTGAAGAAGGTGTCAATGTTATTCTCTTTAGCAAAGTCCAATCCTTCCCAAATGGAGATAATAGCATCAACAATAAATCTACCTTTAATAAAACCTTTTTTCTCAGGCAAGATAATACTATCCATCAGGGGGCTCAACCTTCTAGCAAGGGAGGAGGCATAAATTTTATACAAGGAAGTCAGACAAGAGATAGGTCTCCAATTGTTAAGATCATCCTTGGACCCTCTTTTGTGAATCAACTTTATAACTCCAATATTAATGAAAGTAGAAAGAGACCCTCTACTTATGGCTTCTTGCCAGATCCAGAGAATAATGGGCACCAACTCCTCTTTGAACTCCTGAAAAAACTCATTAGGTATGCCATCATGGCCAAGGGACTTACAGGGTTTCAATTTACTAATGGTTTCTCTAACCTCACCGGCAGAGAGGGGAAGATCAAGGTGGGAGACCAAGCCAGGAGGGATCATTTTCTTCCTCTTCTGGGCTATGGTAGCTCTTGCACTCCAGATCTGGTCCCCTCTCTTGGGAGGTAGGGAGAAAACATTGGTAAAGAAGTTGACAGCCTCCTGCAAGCTCTCTTGGACACAAGAGGAAACCTCACCATTGCTTTTTTTTTAATAAAGGGATAAAATCTTTAGCCTTCTTTTTCCTCATGATATCATACATATGTTTATTAGGTTTATCCACTTTTCCAGCCCAAAACTCTCTAGATGTGACAAGGGCACCACAAGCCAGAAGGTAGTCTTCATACCTCACTTTTTCTTGAAGATCCAGGATCTTTTGTCTCTTATCATTGCAGCTTAAGTTAGATCTCTCAATCTTGTCTATCTCACTTAAATGCATCATTCTTATCTTGTATCTAATAACCCTAGCTCTCCTCTTGAAGAAAGTAAGAGTACATTGAACATCTTTAATAGCCTCCTCCCAAGCCTTAAAGGGAGAGCACCCCGGGACAAAATGGGCTTTAAAGATTTTTTTGATCTCCTCTTTAACTATGGGCACCTTTATCAGGGACATGTCAAGATGGGGCCATCTAGCTCTATAGGTAGGATTATTAAAAGCTAAGCTGACAATAAGAGGGGAGTGATTAGAAAGCTGAAGGGAAGAGTCAATAACACAGTTGCTATTCCACAGACCCTGAAATCTAGAAGCATTCATATAGAACCTATCCAATCTAGCTGACTGCCTATTCACAACACTTCTGTTATTCTAGGTATGCCCATAACCAAAAGACAAGTAAAAAAGCTTAATATTATTAATAAGACTGAACCAATGACATTTTTTAGAGCCTGTAATCACATTATTGCAATTACCCACTCTATCAGCCGGATTCGTGACCATGTTAAAATCACAAGTTAATAAGATATCACCCTCAAGCTTACCAATCTCCTTCCAGCAATTAGGTATGTCACAGGGGTTGTTAGCGGCATAAACACACACCAAAGTGAAGTTGAGAGGGTCGTTACACTTCAAGTCAATCAATGGTATCACTGTTAATCACTTTTTCAATACATTGACTAAGTCTATTATTTATACCGATGGCAGCACCACCTTTGCCATTATGATTCGTGTGAAACCACTTAGTGTTGGAGGAAATTATTTTCAAGTTGGCCATGAGTTGACTACGACCAACTTTCAGCTCCTGCAGACAAAGGAAATCAGGAGCTAAGGAAGTATTTTTTAACCAATCACAGATAATCTTGCCTCTCACTGGGTCAGTGAGGCCTTTAGTATTAAGAGAAACAATATTAAGAAAATCCATCACAAACCAAAGCTAGAAGATAGGTCACACCTCATTACTTTTTATGACTCTTGATCGGCTTAACTGTCGAGATGGAAGATCTTACCACATCTTTTCTTTTATTTCTAGCTTTGTCCTTAGCAAGAGGACTAGTCATCCTATTAGTATTCATATTATCCTCAATGTCATCCAAAAAGCCTGATTGAGCCATGTTTTCCTCATCACACTTATTCAATTGCTCACCAAATATTTCATCAGTAGCCTACAAGAGATTAGTATTAACAATTTTTGAATTGATGGGAACAGCGGAAATACCTACCTTAGGGGACTGGGGTTTAGCACTACCTTTCTTACCAACTATAGTTCATCCTTCCCCTATTCCATGATTGATTTTTTCAACATTTTCTAGAACTGAGTAATTGTCCAACGGTTTTGAACCTGCAAATCCAAATTTTCCGGTCCAACAGTATTAGCCTCATCAGGAACCCGAAAAGGGTTACTTATCACTTTCTCCAGGGTTTCTGGCTTCAATCCCATCTGAAATGTTCTTCTTCTAGCCTTACTAGGAGCCTTTTTAACCCAAGGTTCTTCTCTGTGGGACTCATCTTTCTTCAGGTCAGATGGTTGCTTCACTGGACTCTCACCTTTGTTTTCCTTACCCTGAAGGTTCAAGAGGATAGGGCAATCTTTAATTAAATGCACCTGTTTATAACAATGGAAACAAGAATGAGGTAAATTTTTATAAATCAATTTTTTCTCATGTAACTTAAAACCTTCAAAATTTTTAAGAACAAGCTCAGTTTTAATATTCTTTGAAATATCTACTTCAATTAACAGAAGAGGGTCCCATTTAGGGTTAAACCCGTTTCTAGGCTTTTGGAGTAGCACTTTACCAATTAAACCACCCAATTGTTCAATCCAAGGGTAATATTCAACGGGCAGATCCGGAAATTCAATCCACACTAGGACCTTCGTCGGTTTAGAGCCTCTAGGGTTGAACCTTGGGTACCATCTAAAAAAAGATATGGAAGTGTTCCTGATGATCCAGTGCCCCTCAGCTATCACGTGCATGGCATTTTGGACATCCTCAAAAAAGAATAGAAAGTAATTATTAGGCAGATATTGAATATGCTTTGTAAACAAACCCCTATTTTCCCAATTGATCTTCATCCAGTTTTTTAGCATTTCCTACGCAGGCCAAGGGACATGACAAAGGCCAATAACAACCTATTCAGTTAAGTGGTCATTCCACCTTTCAAGGGATGAACTCTCAATAACAAGGGTGCAGTCATCTCTGTCTTCCTCTTCTGGGTCTAAGTTGATAGTATGTTCAGGACAAGCTTTATGGCTAGCTTCCTCCACCTCATTTCCTAAAACCATTTTCTCCTTTCATTTATAGTCAATGCCCACAGAGGGAGACGGGGGCAAACCAGGCATACCTTGCATGTTGAACATGGAGAATGGACTCTGCTGGTGCATTTGAACAGCGCGGCATAAGACATGCTGCTCGCTTGTTGAAGATCTTTGATAGGGTTAGATAATACCTGGTATTCCTCATGACTCCAAAACCCCAAGTTGTCCATTAGTCCTCTTGGAATTACAGTGCTAGAATCGAAGATAGGGTTAATCAGTGAGTTGATCTTCGATTCCTGATATGCAGCTTATAATAGCCTTTGACAACCATCCAGGCTCTCCAAAAATTACAAACAAGCTGACTACCTTTGGGCATGAAAATGGCAGGGGAGGAAACAATATCCCACAAGGAGAGATTACACCAACTCTTGTTGTTACTTAAGCAAAAATTGTTAGTATTTCTTTTAAGTAAACAAGCCAAAAATCATTGGAGGAAGTATCCCTCAGAATCCATTTAGCTTTTGGGTGGCCATCCTTGTAGGAAAAATCAAGCCCAGACCCCCCTCAGACTTTTTCATGCAGCAAATCTTCCAAGCAACCTTAGGAATATTAGAATTCCCCCATAAGAATCTTCTTGACAGAGCAATGGCTTGAGTCACCCGTTTCTTAGATGGCTGCCAGCAAGCAAGAAAATAAGTAAGTGCAGGAAGAATATAATGTTTTAAAAGAAAGGCTCTTTGAGATAAACTGGACTGCATATCTATCCATTTGAAAATTTTTTCTCTAATTTTGTCTAGCACCCAGTTCCATCTTTGATCATTAGTAATGTCAAAACCCATAGGCATACCTAGAAGCCTGAAAATAGAACCCCTTTTGATGACTTCACAACTAGCTACCTGCACACACTCAGGGAGTGTATCATTAGTAGCAAAAAAACCAGTTTTGTTATGATTAACCACTGAGCCACTAGCAGTACAGAAAGTATTGAGAGAGTTAAAAAAGAAAACTTGCAGAAATAGCATCAACTCTCATCACAAGGTTGGTATCATCAGCAAACATTTGAAGACAAAGATGGGATTGAGCTTGGGGGACCTCAAGACCTTTTATGTTACCTTGTTGGATACAATCCTTGACAAGCCAACCAAGAGCATCACTAGTGATGGCAAAAAGCAAGGGAGCCAGGGGGCATCCTTGTCTAATACATCTACTCAGCTTAAAGGGAGCGGAAAGATGACCATTCATGGAAACTTTGGAGTGGGCATTGCCAAACAGAATACTAGTAAATTGAATAAACTTTCTACCAGCACCAATGTCATGAAGGGAGTGCAAAATAAAAGCCCACTCAATTCTATCATGAGCTTTATCAAAATCAATTTTGAAGAAGAAGGTGCCAATGTTATTCTCTTTAGCAAAGTCCAATCCTTCCCAAATGGAGATAATGGCATCAAGAATAAATCTACTTTTAATAAAACCTTTTTGCTCAGGCAAGATAATAGTATCCATCAGGGGGCTCAACCTTCTAGCAAGGGAGGAGGCATAAATTTTATACAAGGAAGTCAGATAAGAGATAGGTCTCCAATTGTTAAGATCATCCTTAGACCCTCTTTTGTGAATCAACTTTATAACTCTTTTCTTTCATTGCGTCAATTTGCGTGCCCAAGTTCCAACCGAGTTGGCTAGTCCAACATTTGTTTGGTAGCGTGCCCCTCCGGATGCTTTTGACTCGAACAGTTTCTTGACAATTTTTTTTCGGTTGGAGTAGCTTTATACTCAAGCTTCCGCTTTTCTTGGTCGGGGACTCGAGAGCTAGTCTTAACAAGATAGTACTTTGGTGCATGCTTGGAATACTGATCATTGAAATTCACAACGTAAAGGTAATCTCAAAATGAAGATGTCTGTACAAGACCATGGACATCTTTATAAAAAAGTTGCAATTAATCTAGAACTCTTACATAAACATCTTTGTGGAAGGTGTTCTGAATTTAATGCACAACCTCCCCATTAGGAATAATGGACTAATCACTTACCCCAAAAGCCATGGTTGAGGACTACTTCCTAGTCCTTTCTCTCAAAGCATGGTTCAACCATCTTTTACTAGGACTATGTGACATTCCTTCCCCCTTAGATTGAGCATTGTCTTCAATGCTCATTTGTGGACACTTCTATCTAACTTGGGTCCTTTTCCATGTTTGAGCACCTCCTCTATCCTCAAATTCCATTCCATGGGCTTATTTTGGACCACTCCAACCCACCGTTGGTGTGAAAATGCCAATGGGCCTTCCTTCTCCACCACTTTCAGAGTCACGAGCCACCCATGGTCAAGTGCTTCCAAAGTGCCCATAATTGAGGCTTCTTACCTTCATCTTGCCCAAGTTCCTAAACTAGGTTCTGATACCAATATTTGTAATTGAGCTCACAACCTCCTGGTTAGAAGCGTGATGGGATAACCACTTGCCCCAAAAGTCATGGCTGACGATTACCTCCTTATCCTCTCCCTTACGGTGTGGTTCAACCACGTCCTACTAGGATTATGTGACAAAAGGAGGAATGTTGCATTTTACCCAAATATAGCCTTCAAAAACATGTTTAAAAGGTGCTTCAAGTTCGGAAGAGATGACACCATTTTAGATTTGTACGCAAATACATGTGATGAGTCATTTATATGTTTTGCGTAATCTATGATCTTATACAGCCTAGGACATAAAGTGCTAAAAGTGATGATAACATCACCATTCTAGAGATCATGAACTATACTTAAACATCGATAAATTTGACAACCATACACATAATATACATGAATGCATACACATAATATACATGAATGCATACACATATATAAAATACACACACATAAACACACATACACATGTTATGAGAGTAAGGTCAAACTATACATACCTATATGGAATGAAGATGTTTTGTCCATCTAGCCTTTAGGATTGTCCACCCAACCTTTAGAGTCTTCCTGACACATCTGTTTCACCTATTCTAGTCAACCTAATACCTGTGTTGCTAACTCTCTTCAAATATTAAGTATCAGTTAGCTATGAAGGTATTAAGTCGTTAGTAAAATGGGAGGATCAAATTTATCTTGAAGATTTTGAAGGATGGAAAAATAACTTTAAAGGATGGGCGGAAAAAAAGCATCCATTCAATGTAGGTTTTTATTCCTACTTTAGCTAAGGTAAGAAAATGAGTTTGCAATGAACGGACACTTTTTGTCTGCCCATCCTTTAAAACTATTCATGCATCAAAGAGGTTATGTTACATGGTTATATTAAAACTATCCTTTAAAACTATTTATGGGAAGATTAAAAGGTTATGTGTGACAAAGAGAGAAACCAGAAGGATCCATGGCAAAGGGTTGGATACTTGAAGAGTGCATGTATTACGTTAGTGAGTACTTTGAAAGAGTTCATGAAGAAGCTCCACTTGCATGGACCAACGAGTCTTCTTCAAAAGTAATAGATGACATATTATCAGGTAAGGGAGTTCCATTTTTATTTACATTTCAAGAAGAGAATGATGTTTCTACTTTTGTAGCATATAATAGTGAATGCATGCAAGCATTCCTTAGCGAGTACGAATAGGAACTTCAAAATCTCCAGAGTAAAAGGCAAAGGAAGAAAAGATATCGATGTAATCTTGACAATAATGAGATTACAAATATATCTTCTTTCACAGATTGGCTATATAGTTTGCAACACGCCAATGCACATAATGAAGAAATCTCACATGAGCAGAGAGAGTTAATGATAGGTTGTGGACGAAAGGTAATTTTATTTTAATAATATTTTGTTTTTTTTCATATATGTATTTTCGTTTCTATTTACTAATTTAATTTCTTTTGTAGGCTTGAATGTTCAACCTAGAGATAGATCATTGTTTGAACAAATTATTGTTAGAGAGATCGAAGAAAGTCCTCTTGATGATTCACCATTAGATACTGATACATCAACATCTGAAAGAGAAATTAGAATCACTATACGTGATAATGATACTAATCTTTTTGATGAAGAGGATACTACTCTACATGATGATTCTACAAATGAGGAAGAGGAATTACTACAAATCGATATTAATCCATCAATAGATGATGTGACTCATGAGAACACATATTTAACGATAGAAGAAATAAATGAAATCAATAAGGATAATGAAGATGAGACTATACTTATGTCTTACCAATATGATGGAAATAATGAAAACATATGAGCAGATTAGATAGTAAATCTACTCTAGTTATCGATCAATAACTTGAATCTTCTGAATGGATATCAGATAATAGATTCTTTATTCAACTTGAATATCGATGAATCCTCCTAGAGGGATGAAATCATGTTCGTTTAAGTAAGAACATGAAGCTCGGGGGTATGCCTAATTATTTTATATATAGCTTTATCTTCGAGGAGCAAATTTTTATCATGTATGTATGCATATGTATGTGTATTCATGTGTATTATATGTATACATGTGTTAGTATGCATATACATGTATTTCGTGAATATGTATGTGTGGGCATATGTGTGATATATGTATACATGTGTTAGTATGCATATGTGTATATATGCATATGCATTTGTGTAAAATATTCATGTATTCATGTAATATATGCAAGTGTTTATAATTGTGTATGCATGTATAAGTAAACATTTGTGCATGTAGGCATGTATATATGTATATGTGTCTATGTGTAAATGTGTATATGTAAATATGTATGCATGTATATATATTTATGTGTGCATTTTGGCATGTATGTGTGATGGATAATGTATCTACTCCATTTTATATTTATGTATGTGTATCTACATGAAGTTTATATATCTTTATATATATTATGATCCTCATTGATTCGAGTGGCTATATATAGAGGCATAAGGTTGGGAGGAGAGACATCTCTCTAGTAGGATCTTGGAGGAATACATGCAATGTGTACATATACTTCAATCATATGGCCAAACGGCTGAATTAGAGTTTCTAAATTAGGGGTTTTAAGCCCTAATATCAAAATTAGTGTTTTCGAATTAGGATTTTTGAAATAGGATTTCTAAATTAGGATATATATATATATATATATATATATATATATATATATATATATATATATATATATATATATATATATATATATATATATATATATATATATATATATATATATATATATATATATAGAGAGAGAGAGAGAGAGAGAGAGAGAGAGATACATATAGATATAGCAATATGCATGTGTGTGTATGTGTTTGTATGTATGTGTATCTGTATGTGCATCTGCATGTGTATGTATGTATGTGTATGTATATGTGTGTATGCATGTGTTGTGTGTGTGTATGCATGTGTATATGTATATATGCATGTAAATATGATTATGTGAGTCTCTATGTGTGTGCATATGATTATGCATGTGTATGTGTATGTGTCTATGTGTATTCATTATATGTGTGTAACTGCATGCATGGTTATGTGTGTGTAAAAATGTGCATGCATGTATAAATGTGCATGTATG
>CM035406.1:186811200-186823700 GCA_020310875.1 Ceratopteris richardii
GATAGCTATTTTTGGTAGTTGGTTAGCTACATGCTTCCACAGCTCAAGTTTGACTTTCATTAGCCTACCTAAAGTGAGATGGCACTACACCTTACTATTCTTAACTACTTCCGTTTTCCTAGGTAAAACTTATTCATCACTTCTAACGATGATTGTGGGGGCTCTTAACTGAGTAGATTTAGACTCCCAAGGTCTAGTGAAGTGTGGCAACTCTTGCACGAGGCTCCATTCAAATTCTATTATTTCACTCCATTGTATGTTGGCTTACTCCCAAGGTCTAGTGAGAATGAATTGAGGGAATGGATCATGAAGATCATTTACTTCTTTGTGTCTTCTTCTCACTTTTGTTATCCATTTGTATAGTTGACATCATTTTCTGCTCACACTCTTCTTATTGTTGAGTTTTGGCTTCTACAAAAAGCAAGTACTCTTCTTTTGAAGCATAAAGTAGGCTCCATGATGATGGACTCTGAATCCTCATCACTAGCTTCTCTTAGTACATCAATACTCAATTTGCACTCTTCAATGACATGCTCAAACATGAGAGCTTCGATCATGAATATGGAGATGTCATAGCCATCTTCATCACAATCGTGTGTCCAATGTTCCTCATTCATAGCTATTTCCATAGTGTCTAAATTTCTTTGCCAACCATGGGGTCCAAATTCCTCATTAAGAAATATCATAGGTGAATAGATTGGGTCTTGAAGTGACCTAGAGTTTTTGTTAGCACCTCAGCTTCTAGAGTCTAGTCTCTTATGAAATGCATCGATTTTGTCTCATCCAATGCTCCATGGACTAAACTCTATTGCAGGGCTAGTACATCTCTATGAGAATAGTCCTTGAGATTGACTTTGTGGCTCCTAAATACTATGAGTACAAGGAGTTTGTTCCCAATACCTACACGATCCATAGTTGCCTCATAAGTGGTCTACGGAAAATCATCTTTTAGACTTGATTATTTCCAAACTCACAAATGAAAAATGTGTGTTCAATTTCTATACCACAAATAGTGAGAGTTCTGCGTTCTAGAAATCCTAGGAGCTTCTTGATATGTCAACTTGTGCACCTAAATCTAAGATCACCTTCATGCATAGCCCTTATATGGGAGAGGTAGATAAGTGTTTATCTATAAGTGACTCTTGTATTTTCTTTTGGGATCCTACCTGAGAGTGGGAATTAGCTATTTCTGGTAGTTGGTTAGCTACATGCTTCCATAGCTCAAGTTTGACTTTCACTAGCCCCCCTAAAGTGAGATGGCACTACACTTTACTATTGTTAACTACTTCAGTGTTCCTAGGTAAAACTTATTCATCACTTCTAACCATGATTGTGGGTACTCTTAACTGAGTAGAATTAGACTCCCAAGGTCTAGTGAAGTGTGGAAACTCTTGCAGGAGGCTCCATTCAAATTCTATTATCTCACTCCATTGTATGTTGGCTTACTCCCATATATAGAGAGAATGAATTGAGGTAATGGATCATGAAGATCATTCACTTCTTGAATTGGAGGAGGATTCTCGCTCTCCTTGGCCCATTTCTCTTCTTGGAACTTTGTGAAGAACTCTTGCGAGTAACGATTTATTGAGGAAGGAATTCCATCATCCATAGAATGAGGAACATAAACTTCTGGTGGGGGTAAGGTCATCCCTTCACTTCCACTATTTTAAACCTCTTGTAATTAAAGTCTTAGGTTTAGCTGCCAACTACTCTAATCTCTCCAAAAGTCCTTCAAAATGTAGTTTTGTCTTCTATGGATTTTTCTAATCTGAAAGATGGCTTGCATTGATCAAAGCTTGAGTTAGTGCTACTATTTTTGCCTAAAGCTTCCAGCCATGATGAGTTGCAAGCGGGAAGATGCTATGAACAGTGGTCGTTTGACATGTGGGAGCAAAAATCTTATCCAAATTAATGCACTTTTCTTCATCATAACCTTTGGTAGAAAGGATAGCCTATACCTATCAAGTGCTCCACTAGGCTTGTATTTTAGCTTGTACACCTATTAAAGGCCAACAATCTTTTTCACTTGTAGAAAATGACATAAAGACAAAGTAGTATGCTTCATAATAGCATCATATTCTGATTGCATAGTAGCCATCCAATTTTCTCAATTTGTGCTTCATCAAAAGAAATAGGCTCATTCTCATCAAAAAGTCTAGATACATTTGTTGCGTAATGTACACTCCAATGTTAAGGAAGCATTATAAGAGAAATTATGATATGAGAAAGGTGCATCTAATTTGTTATCTCTGAAAGTTTGCACTAGCCATTTAGGCATATGTTTGCCTCTTCTATGCCACTACTTTCATCAACAAGTGCATCATGTAAATGTGCATAGAAAATGAGATGATCTGCATCATCATTTGAAACATGTAATGGCTAAGAAATCATCTCACTAGGACCAACACTTTATCCTCAACCTTTAAAAAGAGGCACGAAAATGTCATACACATCCTTTGACATAATCGATGTCTCCTTTCTACATGAATATAAGGGTTTAATTGCATCTTCCAAAAATACATTAACATAGGTAAATTGAATGTGTTTAATCTATGGATGCTATAAATGGTAGCCTTTTCTTTTAGAATTGTGCCCAACCAAATATATCTCATTCCCTTATCATCCAATTTTCTACATTGTTGTTTAGGCACTAATGCATATGTCATACAATAAACAACATGTAGTTGAGCAAATAGATTGTTTGCGATCATGCCCACCTCATATGTAGTGATAGACTACAATGCGCTTGTGGGATACATGCTAGGTACATATGTTGCACATATAATGGCGGTCCTAGTGTGTTCACACACATCACTACCTAAATATAACAACAAATCCCCCCTGGGAGTGATGCGGTGAACAAGTAGCTGGCACTCATGTATAAGGAAGTGCCAAGCTATGTGGAAATCACTCCAAAAAAGGAAGTAAGCCCAAAGTTTTGCGGAAAGCTTCAAATTTCTCCCTAGGTAGAGCCTTCGTGAAAAGGTCTACAATGTTCTCCTGCGTGGGCACATATGCCAAGCTGATCTCCCTAGCAGAGAACCTCTCCCTGACATAGTGATAATGCACCTCAATGTGCTTAGTGTGAGCATGGAACACAGGGTTCCTCGCAACTGCCAATGCGCTCTGACTGTCAGTGAAGATGGTGGTGGCAGAAGACTGGCCAACACCCAAATCAGCCATAAGGCGTCTGAGCCACACACACTCAACAGTCGCTGTGAAAGCTGCCCTATACTCAGTCTCACAACTGGAAGTGGCCTCAGTAGGCTGTTTCTTGCTCAACAAAGATATACATGAGCTACCAAGCATGAAGCAAAAGCCACTAGTGGACACATGAGTGTCATAGCAACCAACCCAATTAGATTCAGAAAAAGCATGCAAATCTGGCGGTAGTGATCCCCCCTTGGGATAAAACAACCCAAGTAGCCGAGTACCACTCAAGTAGCGAAAGATGCGCTTAACCGCCTGCCAATGCTTGACTCCTCGGCAATGCATAAACCTACTCATCTGTGAGACAGCAAACTGAATATCTAGCCAAGTAATGCATAAGTAAATCAAGCATCCAACAACCTGCTGATAGAGAACAGCATCAAATGCATCTCCAGCATCATGAAGACTCAATCGTAAAGCTGTCTCCATAGGAGTGGCAATAGGCTTACAGTCTTCAAGGCCAAAACGCTGCAATAATGTGTCAATATATTTCGTTTGACACAAAGCCATTCCACCATCAACTTGCATAAACCGAATGCCCAAATAGTGATGCAAATGCCCCAAATCAGACATCTCAAATGAGGCATGCAAATCAGCCTTGAAATCAGCAATATGCTTCTCAATAAGACCAGTGACCATCATGTCGTCAACATAGACAACAATGACCAGAAGCACATCATTAGCACCCTTAACATATAAGGTGCTTTCAGTTGGACTGTTCTCAAAACCATTTGCAACCAGATAGGCATGTATCTTTTCATACCAAGGACGTGGTGCTTGCTTTAAACCATATAATGCCTTCTTTAACCTGCACACCTGGTTTTCATGCCCTTTCTGCACAAAGCCATGGGTCTGAAAAACATACACTTCTTCATGCAAGTCACCATTCAAAAATGTTGTTTTAATGTACAACTGATGTACATTCCAACCATGATGGGCTGCAAGTGCACAAATGCTCCGAACAGTAGTCATACGACATGTAGGTGCAAAGGTCTCATCAAATCAATGCCTCTTTCCTGCACATAACCCTTTGCAACAAGCCTCGCATTATACCTGTCAACTGTACCATCAGGTTTACGCTTCAGTTTGTATACCCACTTAGTGCCAATGGCCTTCTTGCCAGAAGGCAAGTCACATAAAGACCATGTACCATTCTTCATTATAGCATCATATTCAGATTGAATAGCAGCCATCCAATTTTCTAAATTCTGTGCTTTATCAAAAGAAACATGCTCATTCTCATCACAGAGACTAGACGCAGCCATAGCATAGCAATCTGATGCAAAGGAGGCACTATGAGAGCCTAAACGAGTACCATATGACAAAGGTGCATCTAATTTGCTGTCACGCAAAGTCTGCACTAGCCATTTTGGCATAGTTTTGCCTGCTCAATATCAGCTCTCTCAACAACAAGTGCATCATGTAAATCTGCATCAGAAATGGAATGATCTGCATCATCATATGAAACCTGCAAAGGCTGAGAAGTTGCCTCATTAGGACCAGCACTAGACTGTCCACCTATAAAAAGAGGCATCAAAGTATCATACATGTCTTTGGAGCTAACATATGTCTCCTTAGTACATGAAAGCAATGGCTGAATAGCATCTTCCACAAAGGCAACATCACGGCTAACCAGAATGCCTTTAGTCTGTGGATGATACAGACGATAGCCTTTAATTTCAGAACTGTACCCAACAAAAATACATTTTACTGCCTTATCATCCAATTTTCTGCAATGTTGTTCAGGCACTAGTGCATATGCCAAACAACTAAAAACACGCGGATGAGCAACAGATGGCTTGCGGTCATGCCAAGCCTCTGACTAGCTAGGAAAGCTTGATCTACAACACAGATATGGACCTGTTCTGCCTGAACTGATCTTCCTGCAACAGAACAGAGACCAACTCCTCAAATGACAAGGCATTTGGATTGCCTTTCATCATCAACCGAAGAGTAGAAGCAAAACTCTAATATGAATCAGGAAGACCATTCAGAATGGTCTGCACAAGTGAGCTATCTGGTATAACCTCATCAGCAGAAATCAACTGTTCCTTCAAGTCTTTG
The DNA here is from genome assembly GCA_020310875.1 of Ceratopteris richardii. NCBI lineage: Eukaryota > Viridiplantae > Streptophyta > Polypodiopsida > Polypodiales > Pteridaceae > Ceratopteris > Ceratopteris richardii. The sequence continues at coordinate 186,816,475 of CM035406.1, forward strand.
ATCTTTGTTAGGAAACTATCCATAGAATCACCTTCATTCATGTGCTCACTCTCCAACTCTTTTTGGAGGTAAGCAACACGAGCCTCATTCCTAGCTTGGTACAATGTGGTAAGTGTATCCGAAGCATCCTTAGCTATTCTGCAAGAGGGAATATGAGGAATAATGGCACATTGGACAGACAAAGCTATCAATGCATGTGTCTGGGCATCTTTGCCATCCTAACGAATCTGCTATGAAGTAGGTGCAGCAGAAACAACAGCATGAACAGGAATCTGCACAATATCATCTTCGACACCATCTCCATCAGCTCCACCACCTATATTTGCAGTACCTGTTGTTATAGGTGTAACAGGACGTCTTTCAATACCCTATACAATGTTCCACAATCCTTTTGCAACCAGTACATGTCGCATCATATAAGCCCATAATGGGTAGTTGGTACCATCCAACTTATCCTCAATAGCCAACATACCGAATATATCACTGCTTTCAGCCATGGCCGATGACTAAAATACCTTGATGTAGAAAATAGACTGTATCTCAAAAAGTTGAGCTGAACTGCCAAGACGAATTCTACTAGACCTGTAGCAGACTTCAAGATGCTTATATTGGCGAACAAAAACTGGTATATACCTTTGGCACAAAAAGACGAAATAGCCTGTAGAAGCACTACGATAGAAACAAGCTCAGATCACGATTTTGGTACCACACAGCGAAGCTGTTTTGATCTCGGAAACACACTGACTATGCTCACCAAAATTCATACGATTCTGAGACTACAAACGGAGAAGTGTCGATGGTGCCCTAGATGATGCAACGACCTGCTCTGATACCAATTGTTGGAGTTAGACATCTGTAGAAGCACACAAACAGCACAAGGAAGAAGAAGAAGCTTGGAGCACAACACACAATACTGAATGTATTACTAGAGAATGTACAAAGATAAGTAGCCCATTAGGGCAATAGGCATATATACAAGCCGAGGGAAAAAACCTCTTAAAGAGGGAAAAAAAGTGCCCCAACGGTCCTAGTGTGTTCACACACATCAGTACCTAAATATATCAACAATGCCAAAAGCTATGTGGTAAAGCCTCACTTTTGCCCATACATCTTGCCTTGTGAGATGTGTCCTTCCTCTAAGCAGCTCTATTTGTTGACATTTTTACAACATTTTTAATTGATGTCTTATCCCATGCTCAACCAAGAATGCATTAAAATAAGAAGATATATACTCCCCCATCGATTAGAACTAAGGGTGCCCATTTTATATCCAACTACAGAAATTACGTTCAAATTTTCTTTCAATGGATAAAGACATGCATGCTTGGAAAAATGATCATTGAAATTCACAAAGTACAATTAATTGAATAGTTGACTAGAATTTATGTGCAACTCTTATACAAAAATATCCTTGCAGAAGCAATAATTAGGAATAGCTTAAAGCACATAATTACTTTCAAATTTTCTTTCAATGGATAAAGACATGCATGCTTGGAAAATTGATCATTGAAATTCACAAAGTATAGTTAATTGCAATTTCTATGCAACTCTTACAAAAATGTCTTTGCAGAAGGAGGGATGCTGCATTTTACCCAAATATAGCCTTCAAAAACATGTTTAGAAGGTGCTTCAAGTTTATGTAGTGAAAACACAATTTTAGATTTGTAAGCGAAGAAAACAATGAAGATTTAGATAGCCAAAGCATGCATGCCAAAGCTATGCACATGAGGTAGCATGAGAGTCATGAGGAATCATTTGCATATTTTGCATAATCTATGATCTTATACAACCCACGAAATAAAATCCCAAAAGTGACGATAACATCACCATTCTAGAGATCATGAACTATACGTTTATCATCGAACTATACATTTGTCATCAATACATTTGACAATGAAGTCAATCTTGGCTAGTGCTAAAAATGATTAGAGTTTTCCTTTTTTATTCTTTGGCACATATAATGTATTTGACAATATGAATTAAATTTTATCATTCATTATCACAATGATCCTCTAATCCATGAGAGCATAAGAGGAGATGTTAACACCTGTGACAATATTCTCTGTAGGTGCAAGCTCGAGTGAAGTGAGGAAACTGCAGTATGAGGTAATATGTTCGGCAACAACACGATGAAAGTACCAAACATCCGAATGTTCTACATATATGCACTACAAATGGGTCATAGCTTCAATGAGCATTAAATGGACATTCTTCATTCCGAACAAGATTACCCAATTCGAGTCGTAAGCGCCCATTCTTCATTCTTAACAACATTAGAAGAATAGTAAATGGCCATTCTTCAACAAAATTATTAGAGGCGCACAAAACGTGCTAACTTTGAAGGGGTTCTTGGCGGGCTATGGTGAGTTTGTTATTCCCGTGCAATGATTCGCTATGCATTGCAGCCAGCTTTTGCAATTTTCTGTCTTCTTTGTGCCGTCGTCCGGACCATAAAGCTCTGTATTGGTGAGTCGTGACGAATTTCACCGTTAGTGGAGGCACATTTCTCTATATCCGTCTTCGCTTATTCGTGCACATTTTTCTATATGCGTCTTCGCTTATTCGCTGGTTCGTAGTCTTCGCTTATTCGTGCACATGCAAGAAGTCATGTATGGGGTTCACGCTTTTAGCGATTATCACTGATCAGGTCATGTGGTCAAGAGCGCGTTGAGAGAATCGCACTTTCTTGGTATGTTTTGTTGGTTTTCCGCTTGTTGGTTGCCCGTCGGTCCCCTTTGGAGTGCTAGTAGTCTGGTGCTTCGAAGCTTCTCTCTTATTCGAGTCGACTGGTTATTTATTGAGTCAAGTACCATTTATGGTTCTGCATCTAAAAGAACTGAGGTATGTTATGGAACAAGGGGTTCAAACAGTGGAAACAACTTTGGAAACAAGAGACCAGCCAGTGGATTAGGTTCGAAGAACTGGATCCGAGACTTAGAGTTACCTTTGAGGAATGGACTCTTCTTCAAAGCAAGTGTTTAGCATGGGACCGCTCAACTACCCGCCTTCTCTGCGGTCTAGATCTTCCTTGCCTGGAGGGCCTCAAATGGAGCAATGGTAAGAAGCTATCCAAAATCCCCAACTTCAAAGAGGATTTAGATGTTCACCACACTCTTAACAAGAGATGGTGCCTTTCTTGGACCAAACTTTGGTGGGAACTAAAATTCATGTCTATTTGGCACCCCCTAATTGAGGTCAAAAAGTCCGTTCTCATGTAGCAGATCTTGCATAAAGGTATCTGGTCCAATGCAAGGGCTAACAAAATCTGTGGTGTGCCGCCATAGTGTAAGCGTTGCCATCAGTGCAGCGAAGATTTAGCTCACCTGTTCTTCGACTGCCCCAAGTCCCGTGTTATTTGGCATCACGTGACCCGAGTATTGAGACTCTCGAACCAAATCAACTAGCAACAGGTGACGTTGGGTGAGGCGGTCGGCTGCTCATCGAGGCTGTGGAATGCCATCAGAGGTGAGACTCTCTAGAAGATTTGGAGGGAGCGATGTGCTGCCAATTTTGGCCAAACTCCTAAGGAATGGTCGATCGAGAAATCCTTGTTTCTCCTAGGTAAAAGAATCTCTCGAGATAAGAGATCTCCACCGTTTAGACATCACTGTATTTATCTCCTTGAAAACAACAAGTTGAAACCCAAATGGGTCCCACATGAGGGTGATGATAAATTTATCCGCCTCATTTGTAATGCCCTCTAGCTTGCCATACGCCTCCCCTGCATTGTGGGATTTGGGGGGTCCCATGGGCACTAGTCCCATCCATTTGTAACTTTTTTCTTTATTTTAATTAAAGTCCGGGAGATTAGGCTAAGGCCGAACTTCCTTTTATTTAAAAAAAAAGGGGAGCTTCCCCTGCTTTCTTGGATTTGGGGGGTCCCGTGGGCACGAGTCCCCTTCTCTTGTACTTTTCTTTATTCAATTCAAGTCCGGGAGAGTACGGTAATGCCGGACTTCCTTTATATTAAAAAAAAAAACAAAAGGGAGGTATATTGCTTACTTCATTTCTCAAAAGAGAGGTAGGATCGATTGTGCAATCCAAATCGCAATCTTAGGCTGATGACGATCACGAATTGCGAGAATCTTTTCAGTTTTACGATTGTATGGGTAAAGTGGTCAGCATCACGCTTTTATAGTCGGGATGATGATTGACTTCGAGATCCCATCTGTCCTCATAATCATGGTCGAGCCAGTCCAGCATTTCTTTCATTGCGTCAATTTGCGTGCCGAAGTTCCAACCGAGTTGGCTAGTCCAACATTTGGTTGGTAGCGTGCCCCTCCCGATGCTTTTGACTCGAACACTTTCTTGGCAATGTTTTGTCGGTTGGAGTAGCTAATTACTGAAGCTTCCGCTTTTCTTTTTTTTTTAATAAAAGGAAGTTCTGCTTTAGTCTATTCTCCCGGATTTTAATTAAAATAAAGAAGAAAAATTACAAGTGAATGGGACTAGTGCCCAAGGGACCCCCCAAATCCCACAATCTTCCACTTTTCTTGGTCGGGGACTCGGGAGCTAGTCTTAACAAGATAGTACTTTGGTGCATGCTTGGAATACTGATCATTGAAATTCACAAAGTACACGTAATCTCAAAATGAAGATGTCTGTACAGGACCATAGACATCTTTATAAAAAAGTTGCAGTTAATCTAGAACTCTTACATAAACATCTTTGTGGAAGGTGTTTCGAATTGAACTCGCAACCTCCCCATTAGGAATAATGGACTAATCACTTGCCCCAAAAGCCATGGTTGAGGATTACTTCCTAGTTCTCTCAAAGCATGGGTGAACCATCTTTTACTAGGACTATGTGACATTCCTTCCCCCTTAGATTGAGCATTGTCTTCAATGCTCATTTGTGGACACTTCTATCTAACTTGGGTTCTTTTTCATGTTTGAGCACTTCCTCTATCCTCAAATTCCATTCCATGGGCCTATTTTGGACCACTCCAACCCACCGTTGGTGCCCAAATGCTAATGGGCCTTCCTTCTCCACCAATTTCAGAGTCACAAGCCACCCATGGTCAAGTGCTTCCAAAGTGCCCACAATTGAGGCTTCTTACATTCATCTTGCCCAAGTTCCTAAACTAGGCTCTCATACCAACATTTGTAATTGAGCTCACAACCTCCTGGTTAGAAGTGTGATGGGATAACCACTTGCCCCAAAAGCCATGGCTGACGATTACCTCCTTATCCTCTCCCTTAAGGTGTGGTTCATCCATGACCTACTAGGATTATGTGACAAAAGGAGGAATGTTGCATTTTACCCAAATATAGCCTTCAAAAACATGTTTAGAAGGTGCTTCAAGTTCGAGCAGAGAGGACACCATTTTAGATTTGTAGGCAAAGAAACTAGCAAAGTTTAGATGACTAAAATGTGCATGCAAAATCTATGCACTTGAGATGGCATGAGAGTCATGATCTACATGTGATGAGTCATTTACATGTTTTGCATAATCTATGATCTTATACAACATAGGACATAAAATGCTGAAAGTGATGATAATAGCACCATTCTAGAGATCATGAACTATACTTAAACATCTATAAATTTGACAACTAAGTCAATCTTGGCTAGTGCTAAAAGTGATAACAATTCTCCTTTTTCTCTGGCACATATAAAGCATTTGACAATATGAAAAAAAATATTATCATTCATTGTCACAATGATCTTCTAATTTATAAGAAGATAAGAGAAGATCGAATCCAATATCAAAGTACAAAACATTCGAGTCTACTATATATTACTAGATTCTAATTGTAAATAGTCATTATTCTTTCTTAACAAAGATTAGCATAGTAGTAAATGACCATTCTTATTTCTGAACAAAATTATTAAAGACGCACAAAACGTGCTAATTTCGAAGGGTTCTTGGTGGGCTGTGGTGAGCTTGTTATTGCATTGCAATGATAAGCTATCCATTGAAGCCAGCTTTTGCAATTTAGTATCTTCTTGGTGCCTTCGTTGTTCGCACCATCAAATTCTGTATTGGTGACACACTTCCAACTCTGAATTGGGTCCTCTTGACGTCGACAATAGATTTCACCATTACTGCAGGTTTGACTGCTTGTTCATAGTCTTCACAGCTCACATAGCGCGAACGCACCGGAAACTTGCGCTCAAGAACAAATCCTCATGCACCAACTCGCATAGTCCATTCACATGGGGGTGGAGGCCTCGCTCAATACATTGTCACGAAACCCCCCTCCCCTTGGCCTTGCTGCATTTTGATGAAAATCAATACAAGTGGGTTGTCACGAAACAATCTGATTAGACATGCAAGAATTTTAATGTTAAAGAACTGCAAGAATTTTAATGTTAAACAACGCAACTTCCGCTTTGTGTTGCCTTCACGTAAGTCGGAGGCTCGTGAAGCTACAAAACTGTTCCATAGTCATTTATTTATGAATACAACAACGACGGTACATGTTTTCCTTTAATATTTCCAGGTGAAAGATATGAAGTTTTTGATGTTAGGTATTGTGTGAAACCATCATATATAGACATGATTGCCCTTTTAGAGGGAGTTCATAATGAACTTTTGCCAAACCCTAAGGTCCACGAAAATGCATGCGTGGGGACTAAGGAGATCAATGAAAAAACTTACTTTGAGGAGATCCCAAAAATCAAACTCCTAAGCACGAAAATTCAACTCAAAATGGATTCTAAAATAAAAAAGGTTTTATGAGTGATGTGTGAGAGCTCCATAGCTTCCACACATAAGATAACTAACAAACTAAGAAAACCACATTGGAAAGAGAGATGCACTTTCAACCCAACCAACCCTTCCAATATATAGCTCAAAGACCAAGAGGCTAAATCTCTCTCAAGGTGGCTAGATGGTTTCCATGCTTAGGAAATCGCATGCCTTCTAAAAGAAGACTCTCCAAGTGGCTAGGACAAGCTTCCAATCAAGCCTAACTTCCTCTTATAAAAATAGATGACATGAATGTTTATATCCTACCTAGGAAGAAATAATAGACATAGTCCAACAAAGCGTGACATACACTATGTATTATGTAGAATTGAATAGAGGTATTGAGTAACTAGTTGCAAAAGCATATGGATTTTTCAATCAGGATCCTCGTAAGAGAGTTCATTTATTATGGTATTTTTATTCTTAATGTTTTAAATACCTTTTGAATAAAGTTTTAATGTTTTTCGGAATAGTCGTGATGAAAGCTATTATTCTAATCGTAAATGTCCATTCTTCATTCTTAACAAGATTA
>CM035406.1:186831200-186881200 GCA_020310875.1 Ceratopteris richardii
GTTGCTTACCTCCGAAAACAATTGGAGAGTGAGCACATGAATGAAGGTGATTCTATGGACAATTTTCTCACAAAGATCAAAGACCTGAAGGAATAATTGATTTCTACTGATGAGGTTATACCAGATAGCTCACTTGTGCAGACCGTTCTGAATGGTCTTCCTGATTCATATCAGAGTTTTGCCTCTACTCTTTGATTGATGATGAAAGGCAATCCAAATGCCTTATCATTTGAGGAGTTAGTCTCTGTTCTGTTGCAGGAAGATCAGTCCAGGCAGAACAGGTCCATTATGCGTGTTGCAGATCAAGCTTTCTTGGCTAGTCAGAAGGGCAAAGGAAAATGGAGCTCTTCTACTAGTAAGCAGAAATCTGCAAATGCTGCACAATTGAAGAACCAGGATAAAGATGAGAAGAAATCAGAAAAGCAGAGATTGTTTTGCAAGTACTGTAAAGGAAATGATCATATCATAAAGAACTGTCCAAAACTGGCTGCAAAAGAGGCAAAGAAGAAAGAGGCTGGAATGGTTGTTGCAGAGGCCTCTACACCAAAAACAGAATCTGCAAATCTTGTGCAGGAAGAAGAATGGGCGTTTACTACTGTTTACAGTTTTGACCCATCTTCTCATGATCAGTGCATATCTGTAGTAGACTTAGATGTTTGGTACTTTGACAGTGGGGCGACCAAACATATTACCTCGCAGCGCAGTTTCTTCTCTTCACTCGAGCCTGCCCCTACAGGGAATACTGTCACATGTGCCAACAACTCCTCTTATCCTGTTATGGGAGTTGGTAAGATCATTCTAACTACTGCTGATGGTAGTTCTTTCACCTTGTCAGATGCTTTATTTGTGCCAAGGATCAAGAAGAATCTGTTATCAGTTTCTGCATTAGCCAAGATTGGCTTGGTTGTGAAATTTGTTGATGATAGATGTACAGTTCATGATCTGTCAAATGGCGATGTTATTATTGCTTCTGGCATTTTATGTCGTGGGCTGTATAAGCTCATAGACTATGAAAGATCTGTGAATGATTCGGCATGTGCAGTTCATGATTCTCAGGCTATGTCAGATGCAAAGCTTTGGCATGCAAGCTTTGGTCATCTGAATTTTGCTAGTTTGCTACGCCTGCAGAAATCTGATATGGTGTCTTCTTTGCCCAAACTTGAGGCACTTGGAAAACATGTATGTGAAGGCTGTATTTTGGGCAAAATGCAGTGTTCCTCCTTTCCAAAAGATGGTTCAGTTCGGGCTACGCAGAAATTGCAGCTTGTACATAGTGATGTCTGTGGTCCTATGCAGACACCTTCTTTTGGAAACTATCTTTACTTCGTAACTTTCATTGATGATTTTTCCAGGCATGCATGGGTATATCCACTCAAAGCAAAGTCCAAAGTGTTCATGTGCTTTAAACAGTTTTTGGTTTTGGCTGAAAATCTGTCAGCATGTAAAATGGGCATCCTCCGTTCTGATCGAGGGGGGGAATATATGTCTTCTGATTTTAATGCATTTCTCGCTGAACGTGGGATAAAACACTAGTGTACAGTGCCGTATACACCTCAACAGAATGGAATTGCTGAACGAAAGAACAGGTCACTCATGGAGATGGCGAGGTGCATGGTCAAAAGCCAAGCTTTACCACATAGTTTCTGGCTTGAGGCTGTCATGTGTGCGGCATATGTACTGAACAGGTGTCCCACTACACATGCAAATCCATACACCAAGACCAACGCCATTGCACACAAGGAGGCAAGAGAGTAACAAATGACACCTTCTTCCATTAACAAAATGGAGGCCAAGGCCATGAGAGCTGCACTCTTTCACTCCATATGAGGCTTGGCATGACCGTAAGCCATCTGTTGCTCATCTACGTGTTTTTGGTTGTTTGGCATATGCACTAGTGCCTGAACAACATCGTAGAGAATTGGATGATAAAGCAGTAAAATGTATTTTTGTTGGGTACAGTTCTGAAAGTAAAGGCTATCGTCTGTATCATCCACAGACGAAACGCATTCTGGTTAGCCGTGATGTTGTTTTTGTGGAAGATTCAATTCAGCCATTGCTTTCAGGTAGTAAGGAGACATCTGTGAGCTCCAAAGACATGTATGATACTTTGATGCCTCTTTTTACAGGTGGACAGTCTAGTGTTGGTCCTAATGAGGCAACTTCTCAGCCTTTGCATGTTTCATATGATGATGATGCAGATCATTCCATTTCTGATGCAGATTTACATGATGCACTTGTTGATGAGAGAGCTGATATTGAGCAGGCAAAAACTATGCCAAAATGGCTGGTGCAGACTTTGCGTGACAGCAAATTAGATGCACCTTTGTCATATCGTACTCGTCCAGGCTCTCGTAGTGCCTCCTTTGCATCAGATTGCTATGCTATGGCTGCGTCTAGTCTCTGTGATGAGAATGAGCCTGTTTCCTTTGATGAAGCACAAAATTCAGAAAATTGAATGGCTGCTATGCAATCTGAATATGATGCTATAATGAAGAATGGTACATGGTCTTTATGTGACTTGCCTCCTGGCAAGAAGGCCATTGGCACTAAGTGGGTGTACAAGCTGAAGCGTAAACCTGATGGTACAGTTGACAGGTATAAGGCTAGGCTTGTTGCAAAGGGTTATGCGCAGGAAAGAGGCATTGATTTTGATGAGACCTTTGCACCTACATGCCGTATGACTACTGTTCAAAGCATTTTTGCACTTGCAGCCCATCATGGTTGGAATGTACATCAGTTGGACATTAAAACAACATTTCTGAATGGTGACTTGCATGAAGAAGTGTATGTTTTTCAGCCCCGTGGCTTTGTGCAGAAAGGGCATGAAAACCAGGTGTGCAGGTTAAAGAAGGCATTATATGGTTTAAAGCAAGCACCATGTGCTTGGTATGAGAAGATACATGCCTATCTGGTTGCACATGGTTTTGAGAACAGTCCAACTGAAAGCACCTTATATGTTAAGCGTGCTAATGATGTGCTTCTGATCATTGTTATCTATGTTGACGACATGCTGCTCACTGGTCCTATTGAGAAGCATATTGCTGATTTCAAGGCTGATTTGCATGCCTCATTTGAGATGTCTGATTTGGGGCATTTGCATCACTATTTGGGCATTCAGTTTATGCACGTTGATGGTGGAATGGCTTTGTGTCAAACGAAATATATTGACACATTATTGCAACGTTTTGGCCTTGTAGACTGTAAGCCTATTGCTACTCCTATGGAGATAGGTTTACGATTGAGTCTTCATGATGCTGGAGATGCATTTGATGCTGTTCTCTATCAGCAGGCTGTTGGATGCTTGATTTACTTATGCATTACTCGGCCAGATATTCAGTTTGCTGTCTCATAGATGAGCAGGTTTATGCATTGCCCAGGAGTCACGGATTGGAAGGCGGTTAAGCACATCTTTCGCTACTTGAGAGGTACTCGGCTACTTGGGTTGTTTTATCCTAAGGGGGGATCACTACCGCCAGATTTGCATGCTTTTTCTGACTCAGATTGGGTTGGTTGTTATGACACGCGTGTGTCCACCAGTGGTTTTTGCTTGGTAGCTCATGTATATCTTGGTTGAGCAAGAAGCAGCCTACTGTGGCCACTTCGAGTTGTGAGACTGAGTATAGGGCAGCTTTCACAACGACTGTTGAGTGTGTGTGGCTCAGACACCTTATGGCTGATTTGGGTGTTGGCACGTCTTCTGCCACCACCATCTTCACTGACAGTCAGAGCGCATTGGCAGTTGCGAGGAACCCTGTGTTCCATGCTCGCACTAAGCACATTGAGGTGCATTATCACTATGTGAGGGGGAGGTTCTCTGCTGGGGAGATCAGCTTGGCATATGTGCCCACGCAGGAGAACATTGTAGACCTTTTCATGAAGGCTCTGCCTAGGGAGAAGTTTGAAGCTTTCCGCAAAGCTTTGGGCTTCCTTCCTTTTGTGGAGTGATTTCCACATACCTTGGCACTTCCTTATACATGAGTGCCAGCTCCTTGTTCACCGCATCACTCCCAGGGGGGATTTGTTGATATATTTAGGTAGTGATGTGTGTGAACACACTAGGACCGTCGGGGCACTTTTTTCCCTCTTTAGGAGGTTTTTTCCCCCCGGCTTGTATATACGCCTATTGCCCTAATGGGCTACTTATCTTTGTACATTCTCTAGTAATACATTCAGTATTGTGTGTTTGTGCTCCAAGCTTCTTCTTCTTCCTTGTGTTGTTCGCGTGCTTCCACAGACGTCTATCTCCAACAAAAGAGATAGATAGATAGATAGAGAGATTGATAGATAGATAGATAGATAGATAGATAGATAGATAGATGAATAGATTGATAGATAGATAGATAGATAGATAGATAGATAGATAGATAGATAGATAGATAGATAGATAGATAGATAGATAGATAGATAGAAAGAAAGAAAGATAGATGAATAGATGGATAGATAAATAGATAGATAGATAGATAGATAGATAGATAGATAGATAGATAGATAGATAGATAGATAGATAGATAGATAGATAGATAGATAGATAGATAGATAGATAGATAGATAGATAGATAGATAGATAGGTAGTCATATAGATAGGTAGATAGATAGATAGATAGATAGATAGCTAGATAGATAGATAGATATGTGGAGAAATTTCACTCCAATGCACTCCAATACATGCAGCGAAAGTTAGAGAACCTCTTCTAGAATCTGCCCTATAAGACACATGATTACTAAAACCTCATTCAATCACAACTCAGAGATCAAATGGCTCTGAAAATTGGTCCACACATAGTAGACTCTTATTAGGTTTCTTGCAAGCTAAAGAACACTCCATTTGGAGTTTGTTTGACTAGTTAACCGACTATCCAAAGTTAGAATACCTCTCAAAACAGGTTCTCTAGAAAATTGAGGTTCAAAAGAAATGTTCCCTATAGCTACTGAAGAATGATCTGATAGAGATATTTGCTATAGAGAGAGTATGAGAGATAAGAGTTCCAACAGGATATGATATGCATTTATTGGATAATTACATAGAGAGATATGTCCTTCACAAGGTGGCTATGTATACAAAAGGTATGCGGCTGGAATACCTTTGTGCCTTGTAGCAAGCTTCTATACCAACTCCTTGTCATCTCCACAATTTTTCACATTCAAATGAGCTCTTTATATAGAGCTATGGGCATGGGACTTTTCACCTACCCTTGCATCTTCTCTCACCTCTTGACCTTTCACTTCATGTCCTTTGCCTTTCCAATTCCTTGAGTGGCTTTTGATGCTTCACATCACTCCATATGGATAAGCTCACGACTTTTTTGTGTATTCCATCTCTCTAACATATTTTGGCTTTTATTCAAGCCATAAATAACTTTTCCCTTTTTTAACTTAACACTCTACTCTAAGGTTAAGAGTGTAGGCTTTACATTTTCAAGGGCTAGCTTCATATTGAGCTTATAACAATTACATAAATGATGAAGAGGTAATAAATGAGAGGTGAGTATGTGCCAAGCCTCACAATTGGAGCTTGCACATGTTCCATGATTTTCAACACTCCCCCTCAAGCTACAATTGGGAGTCCATGCTACTCTCCAATTCTCGTCCTCTTCTCTTTGCTTCATTTGCCCTTGTATCTCTTCCTTTGATTGGTTGGTAATCTTCCTTCTTTGCTTTGAAGCTCCTTTGGTTTCTCTTTAGCTTCATCCTTGCCTCTTTGGCTCTATGCAAGGGGTCTTCTTCAATCCCTTTCAAGGAACATGCTTCATACAAACTCATAGAATTAAAATGAGATCACCTTCATTGTACTTATCTTTGTTGCTTCACTCTCTTCTTCTTTGTTGTCCTCTCTTTGCAACTTCATGGCTTCATGTCTTCATGTCTTCTAGGCTTGCATGCTTTGCTTTGATCCTCCTTTCTCTTTGGATCATCTTTGTCTTTGTCTTTGTGTGCACTCTTTGCATCTCCTTTTTGATGTCGTCATGGTTGTCATGGTTTCTTTCAACTTGTCTTCCTGACTTCTTTTGCATCATGGCTGCTCCTTCCCTTCTAGATGCTCCTTCCATAGAGGTGGCTCCTCCTCATGCTTTCAATGTACCTTTGATTGCTGCTCTTGCTCTTTCTTTGAGCTTGGCTTCTTCTCCCCCAAATCTGAAATTTGGTTTGACTCCACTTTCTCTTCTTTGGACTCTTCTTGGATCTTCCAATCCTTGCAAGCTAACTCCCCCTTGCTTCATACTCTTACTCCATTCTTCATGGCTGATTTTACACCTGAAAAATCAACAATGGGCTGATCATACATGAACTCGTTCAGGAGTTCCTTTCATGTGAAGCATTCATAGCTTCCACATCTTCCAAGCTTTCTTCATCACCTACAAGAAAACATAAGAAATTGTGAATGTGAACAATGGTGCCTCTTGCACCTAACAAGGGTTGCCATGCCTCTTGGTATGGTCTTACTTTCCCTTACATAGGCTTGCCATTCCTCTTTGAATGGTCATACTTGCCATACACTTGCCACTCTCTTAGGTGGTCTTACTTGCCTCAACCTTTCACTAGACCTTCACTTGGTCTATGGTGCTTCTTGCACCTAACATAGGCTTGCCATTCCTCTTGGGATGATCTTACTTTCCTTCACATTGGCTTGCCTCTCCTCTTGGAATTGTCTTACTTGCCATAGGTTTGCCATTCTCTTTGGTGGTCTTACTAGCCTCACACTTTCGCAATACATTCACTTGATTTATGCTTGGAACTTAGCACCACACACAATGTGGATTTTTTTTTATAACATTTACTTCAGCCCTTAGCATTGCAAATGCACTTCTTTACCTTCTTTTACCTCAGCCAATTGTCACACTTCTCTAGGGCAACTCTTCCTTCTACCTTGCACTTTGCTTGTGCTCCTTGAACTTGGGGAGTGTCTTCAAGTCCTTGTTGAGTCTTCAAGACTTCATGGCAGCCCTTCTTTGGAGTCTTCTACTCCTCCTTTGTTGGGAAGCTCATTCCTAGGCTTCACCCTTGTCCACCTTTCAACTTGGGTTCAATCTTCAAGTGCACACACTATGTGTTTGGCAACCTTTGAGCTTGGGCTCCTTTCTTTGCTTTGGCTCCGAGCTTTGCATCCTTGCTTTCTCCAAGCTTTGTCAATCTTTTCTTTGGCTTGTGCAAATGGGAGCATTGCATTCACTTGATGTATCTAAACTCAAAGATCAAATGCTTTTAGTTATCATAACATAAGCATACACATTTGCTTTTGGAAATTTACCTCAATGAGTTTTATCCACAACAAGATACATCCACAAACTTCATACATGGGAGCCTTGCATCTTACCAATATTCATGGCATCCAAACATATTTACTTTTAGCTCATCTATCGTTGAACATGACCAACCTTTAAAGCATAAGTATCATTCTAACAAATTCACATTAGCATGTATGCAAATCGCCAATCATTTGAGCTTATATTCAACTCTCTTTATGCCAATTCACATGGATATATATACCTGCAAAATTTGAGCATGTGTAGGCTTTATAAAACAGCCTACTACTCATCAACACATCATCAACATGTGTATACATCATCCATGACCACATGTGCATACATTTTTGCATGTTAGACATCAGTCCACAATGTCAAATTCAATTTATATTCAGCCCAAGCATGGCTGTCCAAAATTGGCATTCATCATGATCATAAACTTCACAAGCATGCATACATAATCATCTTCATTGCATGAGCATATAATGCTATCATCAAGCATACATAAAATATTCAAAATTCATCCATGTACATAATCATATCTTTCAATTCATTCAATTGAGTGCAACATCTCAAACATGCATACAATCTTCACATGCAACTATATGTAGTCACTCATCCAAGATTCTTTGCTTGAATCTTCATCTCCTTTTGTTGGCTGCTCATAAATCTTCAACAAAGTGATTAGCATCACTTATAGCATGCCTCAATGAACAAACATATTCAGTAGAGAGTAGGACAAGAGAGTGTATCACTTCAAATAGCATAAAGCAACAAAATTCTCTTACATACCAAAAGCTTCATCTCCATAGCTTTCCAATGAGCATGATAACTCCAAGCTTTCCTTTGACATCTCTGCATCCTCTTCAAGATTTCTTTGCACATACATGGGTTCCACTCCCAATTCTCTGCAACCAAAGCTCTCATACCAAAATGTGGCGAAATTTCACTCAAATACACTCCAATACATGCAGCAGAAGTTAGAGAACCTCTTCTAGAATCTGCCCTGTAATACACATGCTTTTTAAAACCTGATTCAATCACAACACACAAATCCATTGGCTCTGAAAATTGGTCCATGCATAGTAGACTCTCTTAGATTTCTAAGAAGCTAAAGAACACTCCATTTGGGGTTTTTCTGACTACGTAACCAACTGTCCAACGTTAGACTACCTATCAACTCAGGTTATGTAGACAATTGAGGTTCACAAGAAAGGTTCATAGTCGCTCCTTAAGAATGATATGATAGAGATATTTGCTCTACAGAGAGTATGAGAGATAAGATTTCCAACAAGATATGATATGCATTAATTGGATAATTACATAGAGAGATATGACCTTCACAAGGTAGCTATGTATAGAAAAGGTATGCGGCTAGAGTACCTTTATGCCTTGTAGCATAGAAATGAGGTACCTTCTGATGTCCACTTGTGAAAAAATGACTAGCATATGCTTCTATACCAACTTCTTCTTATCTCCACAAATTTTCATGTTCAAATGAGCTCTTTATATAGAGCTATGGGCATGGGACTTTTCACCTACCCTTGCATCTTCTCTCACCTCTTGACCTTTCACTTCATGTCCTTTGCCTTTCGAATTCCTTGAGTGGCTTTTGATGCTTCACATCACTCCATATGGATAAGGTCATGAATTTTTTGTGTATTCCATCTCTCTAACATATTTTGGCTTTTATTCAAACCATAAATAACTTTTCCCTTTTTTTAAGGTTAAGAGTGTAGGCTTTACGTCTGCAAGGGCTAGCTTCATACTGAGCTTACAAAAATTACATAAATGATGAAGAGGTAATAAATGAGAGGTGAGTATGTGCCAAGCCTCACAATTGGATCTTGCACATGTTCCATGATTTTCAACAAGATAGATAGATAGATAGATAGATAGATAAATAGATAGATAGATAGATAGATAGATAGATAGATAGATAGATAGATAGATAGATAGATAGATAGATAGATAGATAGATAGATAGATAGATAGATAGATAGATAGATAGATAGATAGATAGATAGATAGATAGACAGATAGATAGATAGATAGATAAATAGATAGATAGATAGATAAATAGATAGACAGATAGATAGATAGGCAGATAGATAGATAGACAGGCAGTCGGTCAGATATATATATATATATATATATATATATATATATATATATATATATATATATATATATATATATATATATATATATATATATATATATATATATATATATAGACAGATAGATAGATAGATAGATAGATAGATTATATATATATATATATATATATGAAAACCCTAGCTCTTTTCATATTTAATTATTTGTAGTATTATTTATCATAGAACTCTAGTTCTTTATATATCTAATTATATATAGTAATTCTAATCTTAAAGCAAAAATTTAATATATATAATTATACATAATATATATGGTAATCTACTAATTTGTTTCCTAATTTTATGTATATTTGATTATATATATAAATATTAGACCTAAAACCCTAATATATATGTATATGTGGTTTAATTACAAAAACCTACCTCTTTTTATATTTAATTATGTATACTAATATTTATCATAGAGCTCTAGTTGTTTATATACCTAATTATATATACTAATCTTAGCCTTACAACCCTAGTTTCCAAGTCTCACCAAGGAGGAGCCAAGTGAAATTGAAGACATTAAATCAGGTGATGAGGACACCATCAACTTAGAGGAGTTCAAAGCATGGAAATGAAAAGGCAAGGCCAAGATGAAGAGGTTGGAATACATACCTGAATTGTCCAACCAAGCTCTAAGAAGATCATAAAGGGAAAGTAAGAAGCCAATCAGATATGGGTATGATACTTCATTAGTTACTAAGCATTCGATTTATCATGCTAAAGATTTATCAATTGAGGAACCTTGTTCATATGCAGAAGCAAGTACCAAGGCAGAATGGAAGGAAGGTATGAATGAAGAAATAGAGGCACTCCAAGAGAAGGATAGTTGGGAAATAGTACCCAAGAAGGCATCAATGAAGGTAATTGGTTCTAGATTGATTTACAAAATCAAAAGGAACTCAGATGGATCCATAAACAGGTATAAATCTAGATCAATGGCTAAAGCTTTTGCACAAACTCAAGGAGTTCATTATGAAGAGAATTTCTCACCTGTGGGTAAAATTCCAATCATTAGAGTATTGGTAAGTGTGGCTGCATCTAGGAATTGGAATATGTATCAATCGGATGTGAAAAATGTTTTTCTCAATGGCTGGATTTCATAGGAGGTTTACATGGCTCAATCTCCTAGCTATGAAGACCCAAGCAAGGTAAATTATGTATGCAAATTGAACAAAGCTCTTTATGGTTTGAAGCGGGCACCTAGGTCATGGAATCATAGGTTAACTACCTACCTTCAAGATCAAGGGTTCATGATGAGGAAGGCAGATTCTTCTCTGTTTGTTAAGAGAAGTAGCTCGAAAATAATATACTCATGTGTGTATGTTAATGACATCATAGTTACAAGTAGTGATGCCAATGGCATCAAACAGATTAAGAACCTAATGATTCAGGAGTTCAAAATCAGTGAACTAGGGTTTTTCAAGTATTTTCTTGGACTTAAATTGGTATATACAAATTTTAGAATTTATATTACTCAAAGGAAATATGTGTAGGACATGTTGAGGAAGTTCCACTTGGAGAATGCAAAGATAGCTAGCACCCCTATGGAAGTAAATCATAAATTGAGTGCTCATGGACGTGATTTTCTTGAAAACATTGTAGGATATCAAAGCATAGTTGGAAGTCTAAACTATGCAACATTAACAAGGGTTGAAATAGCTTATGGAGTAAGTGTTTTAAGTCAACTCATGTATAAACCTAGAGCACCTCACTTGGAAGCTGCCAAAAGGATCCCGAAGTATCTCAAGGGTACTCAAAATCAAGGTCTTTACTTCCCATACACATCAGATTTGGACATTAAGATTTACTCAAATGCAGATTGGGCAGGAGGAGTACTTCTGGATATCTTTCTTTTGTAGGTGATAAGCCCATTTCATGGTCTTCCAAGAAGCAATCTACTCTTGCTCTATCTTCAATAGAGGCTGAATACAGTGGATTAGCCAATGTTACACAAGAATCAAGTTGGATTGGATTGCTATACTTAGATTTGGGACTTCATACTCATTCACCTATAATCTTTCCTGACAATACAAGTTCTTTGCATCTTGCAAACAATCCTATCTATCATGCAAGAACCAATCATATAGAAGTACACTATCACTATGTTAGAGAGAAGCTATTGAGCAAGTAGACACAACTAGCATATGTATCCACAAATATGCAATGTGCATATTTGCTAACCAAAGCACTTGATGGAGCTAAACTTTGCAGATTCAAAGCTATGATTGGATTGTAGGACATTCAAGAAGACTCATGAAGAAGTGCAAACCAAGATGTTTGCCTTGAGGGGGAGGTGTTGGTGTAATATTCAAGCTATGATGGCTAGACATTGAAGAAGATATGTGCAACGATTTGATGGATCATATGAACCATAACTTGTAATTGGTTGATCATTAACCATTATAAAAGTGTTTTTACTTGAGAGAATCTTATGAGTCCATACATTTTGTGGAGTTAGAAGAAGCATAATAGCTACAAGTTCCATGAGAGAATATTTTCTAGATCAAAGGTGCACCTTTTATATAGAGCCAAACTTGAATTCAAATTCAAATTTGGAAAAATAACACAATATAAAAGCTTTGTAAGAAGTCGTGGATAGAAGCCTCATTCTATGCGTTCTCCATGATCATTTCTAAGAACTAAGTGGCTTACATCATAGCCTACATAGATCAATATCATTGTGCATCATTTTCTTTCCAATGATCTTGTACAACAATGTTCTATAATACATATACATCATTGATCATATGTGTCTACTTCCCTGCTATGACTACTCAGAATAGTCAACTTGGCATGACCATATCTCAGTGAGTTCTTATCCAATTTGCATGATGTATAGCTTCTCGGAACCATATCAAAGTCTTCTATAAGCTACCAAAATTTCAAGTCTTTCGCTTCAGCAAATTGGGAGAATTTTGTGTCAAAGTGCTCCCTGGTCATTCTCTGCTCAGTCCCTAAAAAGTCGAGGGTAAGCCTTGAAGTGCCAAATTGATTTCTCATTGTATGGTTTATCATTTTAAGTGATTACACTAGTAATCATTAGCTATCTAAGATAATTAAATACCTTGAAAATCATTTTTATCAATGGCTACTGTACTGTGAGCACTGAGTAAAAGATCCAGCAGGTGTCAAGACCAAAATAGCAAGTTCTTGATCACTAGCTATTTATGAAGGTATATGTTTTGATCTAATTATTTGAAGCATCAACTCCAAATTACATAAGTACTTTTTTGGTGTCATTTGCAAGCTAAAAGGGCCTCCTACATAACAATGGAGTGAAAAAGGGTAGGTACAAAGTAGGTTTTGGCAGTACCACCTCACTTCCTTAAGGTATCCATCCATCTCTTCCAACAATAAGTAGTGCGGCGAACAATAGCATTTTTCTACTTGCTCTCTAAATTCCTTCCATAGAACTGGACTAGAACACCTCCAAGTCTACATATAGGATTCCAACATAGCTTTGGAATGCCATGCACGTGCAGGATCCGAACTTCTACCTTGGACCCCTCACTAAATTGGTGAAGATCAAAGAAATCCTCAAGCTGTTCAATCCGTGCCTATAGATATTCACCACTCTTCTTCTCACCACCAAAATCATTCAATTTTTCCTTCTTGAAGACTTGGTTAAAGGCTACCTTACTGGCTTCGTATCTTCATAATTGAGTTTTTGTCTTCCTCTAGGCATAGTAGATGTTCCCGCACCTTCATCTACTTCATCATTCCACTCTAGGAACAAATTTGTTGCACCTTCTAGTTGCTTTCCACCTCATTCTTTGCATAATTCTCCACGAAGCTTCTCAATTAGCTCCTCTTGCTTAGGGACCTTTTGCATCCAGCCTTCCATCGTTCTTGAGGATGGATTCTACTTTGACACCACTTGTGGCATTTCCTCAATCACAATCTATCTTCACACAAACTTCTAATCACTCAAGAATAGTGGAAGAGAGAAAAACAAAACTTGCAGAAGCTAAGGGAAAATTTGGTGTAGAAGAGTAGACAAAATATGACTTAGAGAGAGAAAAAAATATGATTTTATAGATGTGACTCAATTGATACAATAGCTTTGGAAAATAGCTTCTTAATGAAAGCTCTAGCTCTCCAACACCCCCCCACCCGAACTATCAAAATCTCATTCACACTTGTACCATCAATGATACTCTCACTCTTACTCTCAATTACAAGGTAATTCATTGATTTCTAGCTTCTCCCTCTTTGATATATAGGTCTTCTTATAACAAAGTTAATTGCTGCCTAAAGACTTGTGCGAATGTTGTGACTCAAAAATAGTAAGTAATTAGCCTAAGCTTGTGAGAGACACTTTCATTTAATTTTTTGATTTGCACAATAGTGTTAGAGATGACCTAGGTCCAACTTTGCCTCCAAGTATCACTTTAAAGCCCTACAAGTTTAGAATTCTAGAAAGAACAAAATCAATGCATTTTCTTACACTGGACTAAATGTAGAGCCCTGAACAAGGTACTTAAATCATTATTCACACAAATTTTGATAGATGCACTTTCATTCTCTTACTCTACCTTTCTCTTATACAAACTTTTTCCTAATTCTTTCATCTTCGTGTTCAATTTTCAACTAGGACACCTATCAGTATGATACAACAAACAAATAGTGCATCTTCTTGCGATATGAAACAATAAAAAAAATGACCTCCTTGGAACACTAATGCGGGTGAAGGTCTAGCCTTCCAGATGATATTGTTGAAGGAGATGCTGGATAGATTCCAGAGATGAAGTTATGCTACAAAATCCTGCTTCACACAAGCCAAGAAAAAGTTGTGTGGAGTACGGTAAACCCTGTGAGCTTCCCAACAATCATAGGTAATCACCTATGTGCTTTGGAGCATGATCCTCTTATCAATGGCTCCAAACAAATAAGTAGAAAGTTCAATTATGTGCTAAGACTTGCTATTTTGGTCTCTGTACATGTTCAATAAAATGAACAATGCTCTCAAATTTCTAGCAATTGATTAAATTACTTTTAGGAGTATCTAAATAACTTAGATAGCTACCAAAAATGAGTTATTTCAATAAAAATAATCAATTATACACTCAGAATGATGCTTAGAAAGTTGAAGTACTAGCCCAACATTTTTGGGGTGCTATAGTATGTAGAACGTTGAGCAAAGATATGAAGAAAACCAATGACAATGAAACTTTGTAGCTACAAAATAGAACGTATGTTTAATCTATAACACTTTGAATCACATCAATTGATCAATTATGCACTAAGAACAAGCTCTGAGAAGTTCACTATTCTAAGATGATCATCGTAGAGAAGAGAAGTAGAGATGTGATCAATGTGTATGTATTAAATCACATAGAAATACAATGACATTGGCAATGTATAATTGCACAATGTGAGGGTACTAAAGTCGCTATAAAGTGAGATCACTAATCACACAAATCCCTCTAAAAATCATCTTCGAATCCGGCTAGTACACATGAGATGTTGTCGCACTTTTATAGTTTTGAGTTGGAGCCTTTTTTTTATAATTGAAATTCAAGTTCTCACCATAAAGTGAATCTTAAACTATAGGACTTACTTTCACATAAATCAACTACCAAGTAATTCGAGATTTGGTTCCTCCTAACTCCACCTGTGAGTAGTGCAATTAACATATGCACTTTTACAAGGATAAAAGTAAACTGAATTTTACAAGTGAATAGTCATATCTGACTATATGAGATCAATGCTTATTCTCCAAGTATGTAGGCTTGTGTGCATTTGCACCAATAGCTCCCGCTCAAGCCTAACATGCTTGGTCTTCATTTCTCTTTGATTTCCTACAATCAAGTCATCATCTTGAACCTGTTCATCTTAGTTCCATCCAAAGGTTTTGTTAGCATATCTGCACATTGCATATTTGTAGACACATAGGAAAATTGGATGTCCTTGCTAAGTAGCTTCTCTCTTACATAATGATAGTGCACTTCAATGTGTTTAGTCCTTGCATGATATACAGGATTAGTAGCCAAATGAAGTGAACTAGTGTTATCTCCAAACAATATTGGAGTATAAGAATGTAGTCCCAAATCTATGTAAAGTAGCTTGAGCCACGTAGCCTCTTGTATTACATTTGATAAGCCTCTATATTCTCCTTTCGTAGATGATAAGGCCACAATTGGTTGTTTCTTTGATGACCATGAAATTAGCTTTGAGCCTGCAAAAGATAAGTAGCTAGAAGTGCTCCTCCTAGCATCTTTTGGGCAACCCCAATTTGCATCCGAATATAACTTGATATTCAAGTAAGAGGTGAATGGATAAAATAGGCCTTCATTTATAGTACCCTTTAGATACTTTAAGATCCGCTTGGTAGCTTCCATGTGAGGTTTTCTTGGTGTATGCAAAAATTGGCTTAATGTATTTACTCCATAACATATATCCACTCTTGTTAGGGTTTCATAATTGAGACTCCCAACAAGCCTTTAATAACTTGTAATATCTTCAAGGAGTTCTCCCTCACGAGAACTAAGTTTGCGGTTGGGTTCCACGGGTGTACCTGGAACTTCAATGTAGTCCATCTTGAATTTAACTAACATATCATTAATGTACTTCCTATGAGTAATAAAGACTCCATAATCTTAATATAGAAGTTCTAATCCAAGGAAGTATGTTAACAAACCAAGATCACTAATTTTATGCTCTTCCATCATCCGAGATTTGATTTGCTTGATGTCGTTAGCATCATTCCCTATAATTATAATGTCATCCACATAAACACATAGATAAATAACTTCTAAGTTAGTCTTCTTTATAAAATAAAGAAGAATCTGCTTTGCTAACAATAAATCATTGATCCTGCAAATATGTGACAAGCCTATGGTTCCAAGCTCTAGGAGTTTGCTTTAAACCACAGAGTGCTTTCCTTAGCTTGCATACATAATCTAGTTTATCGTTGTCTTCATACCCCGGTGGTTGAGCCATGTAGAGTTCTTCATGGATCCATCCATTTAGGAATACACTTTTAACATCTAACTGATACAAAGTCCAATTCTTTGAAGCAACAATACTTACTAAAACCCTGATTGTTGGCATCTTAACCACAAGTGAGAAGGGATCCTCATAATCCACTCAATGGGTTTGAGCAAACCCATTTGCTACTAGCCTTGCTTTGTACATGTAGATTGAACAATCTGAATTTTTTTTCTCACCTTGTAAATCCACCTAGATTCTATCACCTTCATGCTTGGTTTCTTGGGAACCAAATACAAAGTGTTGTCCTCTTGAAGTGCTTCAATTTCTTCCTCCATGGCTTCTCTCCATTCTTCCTTTTTATTGGCTTCTTCAAATAAACAAGGATATTCAGACATAGAATCTTTAGTCATGTACATAGAATGCTTGGTGATTAGTGATGTGTCATGGCTCCACTTAAAAAGGCACAGTGTCCAATGCCAAATTTTGTAGGTACAGAATTGTAATGCTTGGTAAATCATTTTCTCATTTTCAAAAATGAGAAGAATGTGATTCGTTAGGAGAAATTGACACTTTCAAATGATTAGGCCCCTTGGAAACCATCTGTTGTATAATTACATGGGTCTAAGGGGTAGAACCCTTGGGTTTCTAGGTGTAAAACCCTTTGGATTTATGGTTTATTTACCCCTTTTAGATGGGTCTTGAACCTTAGGGTTAATTCTCTAAGGTTGAGTACCTTAGGCTTGATTGGAAGCTTCTCCTAGCCACTTGGTTTGTACGTTGTCGTCAGGATTTGAATTCAAAGATTGATAGTCAAGTAGGAGACACTATTTTAAAGCTTCGTTGAAGGTAAATACAAAGGTAATATCCAATAAACGGAAAAAGGTCTTTGAAGGGATACTCGTGTGATATCTATGTTTAACTGTAAGTCTTATTACACAGAGACAAGGTATGATTGATTTGCATTAGATGCGTTTGTTGAGAATACGCATTGGTACCTTTTATATGTGAATGTGCACGTGCATCTAAATATATATGTGTGTGTACTATTTTGGCAACGCATGCAGACCAGAAAAAGGATAGATCTCCATGATCGTGGGGCGGAAGAGAGGAAACTTGCCTTTCTGATGAGATAAAGGGGGGGAAATCTTATGATCGGTGGATACTCACGAACATACCGAAATCTTCTTGATATTCAGAGTTAGCGAACTGGAAGGGGGAAAATGCGGAGGAGAAGTGGAATCTCTGTAGGCCAGAAGAGTTGTTCTAACATCTAACTAGGAGTTGGCGATTGCGCGACGAAGATCGATTGAAGGTGTACATTCGAAATCATTAGGACTGGAGCTGTTGGTGCTGAATAGACCATTTTCCCTGTTCAACTACAATCGGTTTTTGTGAGATTGCGGTAGACACTTTCGAGGCGTTTCTTCACTTCTTTTGTCCAGCAAAAATGTCATACGCTTATCTTTTCAAATACATCATTATCGGAGACACTGGTAGATTGTTCTCCTGTCAAGGGTATTTAGTATTTGCGTGTCTGCGTGTATATGCAATATGACATGCATTTGAACATGCCGCTGTGGTATCTCATGTCTGATTCACAAAGCTCCAGCGATTTCAACCTGTTCATGATCTGACAATTGGTGTGGAATTTGGAGCTCGGATGATAACTATAGACAACAAACAAATCAAGCTACAAATTTGGGACACAGCAAGCAGGAGTTTGGTCGCCCACGAGATATTCGCTGACCCGGTGGAATGAAATACAATATGTTTTGCTTCTCATTTGAATCTTAGCGCAGAATCCAGCTAGCATCCCAAAAGATTGCTACAAGATTAGAAACTCAAAGAATTGAATGGTTTTTGAACGGTGCATGGGATTTCAAGATTTTAGTTTGTTATGTTAATTTGCAGAAGCTGTAGTTCGTCAGAAAAGGTTCGTGGAAAGAAGTTCCTCTCGCATATGTATGGATTAGGAACTATGGAACAAAAGAGGATGCTGTTGCAGAAGCTTTTGGTTTCGTTCTTCAATAAAAGGGAGGAAACACTCTATGATCTTATGCACTTGAAGCTGGCGTTTGCAACACGGAGAGGCTATTGTCATAAACGTCAAAGACCATAAGCTCCTTGATTGCAGCATCAGCGAGGCATTATCTTTTGCAGCAAATAATAAGTGAACATCCTACTTTACAAAGTTTGATCCTGACGGACACAGATGGCCAAGGTATGCTCTGCATGGGGAAGGAGCAGCTAGAGGAATTTAGATGCAAGCCGTTGGCTGCTTCTGCATCAGCAAATAGAACACAAGTTCCTGCATTAAATATGAAACTCTGGTATGCGCCATATCTTGAACTTCCAGGTGGAACAGCACTAAAAGGAGCGACTCTTGTCGCAATAAAGCCTAGCGACCAACCTATATGTAAAGAGGTAGATGGATTTGTCTCGGGTGCCTTTGAAGAACCGTTCAAGACTGCAGTTAGTCTTCTTGCAAAGCGACGAACCTACCTTCTGGAGATGAATTCCTTCTGATCATATGGCGCAGTTGTAGGAACCTTCCTACGGTCTTTTAGCAGTTCTTATTCTATGCAACCTCTGCAGCGGATATCTCTCTTATTTGCTTTAAAATTATGATCCTTAATCGGATTGCCAGCTGAGACAGAGAAAATGATAATTCATCAGCTGATATGTTGTGCGGAGTTCTGTTTTCTTGTACAGGCTCTTCATTCTGGAGTACATGATGGCATGTGTTAGTAGCAGTGTATATTTTAGTCTAGACACTGTTTTTGTGTCTGATCCCTCCTTTTGTCTGATGTACGGGATCCTCTTTGTATGCTTTTCCCCTTTTCTAACAACCCTTTACCCCTCTATGATCTATGGCTGCTACTTTCTTTTTCATGTAGAGATTATAAGCGACATGCCTGACTGTTGATTTCGTGTTCAAAGTTAATATTCAAACATACAGTTTCTCTGATGTGCCCAAGATTCCCAAGTAGTGTTGTCTATGTAAGAACGAGTAAAGAACGAAAGTGTAGATATTGAAGGTGCATGTAGCAGATGATATGAAAACATGTTCATCAGCAAAATTTGTCATAATGTTGTCATGGACAACCATCAAATTCTTCAAATAGAGAATAGCAATGGATGGATCTTTTTCCTACGCTCAGAGAGAAGACAATAAGGAGGGGCGAACGGCCCCAAGATGATTTGAAAATTGTGCAGATCTTGATCAATATGGATGATGATATTCTGCAGAGAAGGGCATGATTTGTGCTGATTTTTCTTGAGGAGGCATGTTGTGACTAGTATCTTCACGTTAAGTTCTAGTTTGTTATTACATTATTAGGTGCGCATTTTCTAGAAGTTTCTTACGAATGGCATGTGTTGATTCAATGAAAGAATTTTTTGTTATTCTAGTGAACTAATTGAGAAATACAGCAAGATCAAGCTCAAAGAGTAAAGCTCTAGTATAGAATCAATAATGTCGAATAAGACTCTGAGTGAACCTTCTTACTAGGACACCATGCGTCACCTTGATCTCTTCTATGACATAATCCTACAACATACCTAGCCATCAGTTGCTCAAAACAACTTAAGTGCATGCTAAACTTAATATCACTATTCTCTTCCTCTCCTTTCTATGAACCCTGACGACATGCTGGTGAACCCGACGTGAAAGGAGGGGGTGAGTGAGTTATAGAGCCACAAAGATTAGCATAATCAAAATGGAAGAGATCCTAGCTCAATTCCTACGATTTCAAGAAGAAGATAGGCGTCAAAAAGCCATCCAATCACTTTATGAACGTCTAGTCAATCGGTGTGGCTTTTTCAATGGAAAGAATGTCTCAAAATTCTGCAAAGAATATGAACTCGAGGCTAAATACCTAGGTGTCGGATTAAGTCCGATGACGGAAAAAGAATTATGTGAAAACTTTATCTATGTGTCAGATTACGACGTGCGAGACCAAATAATGCGAATAAATCAAACGACATGGTCCCAATACAAAGCGACACTCCTCAAGCAGTTTATGCTAGAGGATCTTGATAAAGTAACTCGTAGATCTTTCCTGAGGTGGGTTCATATGCCCAAAAACCAACCAATTCTTGAGATCAAAGAAGAGTTTGAGCGACAATATGATGATCTTTCTGAGCACGATAAGAGGTGCATAAGTCATGAAAGGGTGTCGTTGTTTCTTCGAACAATCGACGTTAAAGCCAGAGAGGAGTTAATTCCACTTCTACAAGATATAGACTCCGACTCGGGGCTCACAGAGGATTGGACACTTGTCCATGAAGCTGTGATGAGATATGTGAAGAAACAACAAACAATAGAAAAATTTTTAAACGATTGGCAAGCTGATATTTATGCAAATGAAGAAGATACACAAATTCCATGCATTTCAGAAACTAAAAATAATTTGCAATTCTATAGAATAATAGAAACCCAAGCTGGACATAAAGAATATATGCATGGAATACACGTACATGCTTATGAAAGGGATCACTATAAAGAACCTATAAACATAAGTGATGCAATCTCTGAGGATTCAAGGTACCAAGAGCCTGTAGATACTTTGATTACATCTACAAATATTGTATATGCAAAAACCCCAATGATGGGAGGAGCAAAGGAATATACGGAAGCTAAACAAAACAAAATCAAACCAATATCAAACATACAACAAAACAAAAATAAACAAAACACACCAAGAAACCAACATGAGGCTTCCTATAATCTGATAGACTCCTCGCTTCTAAGGGATGATAATCCAACAAACAAAGAGGCAAGATATGATAATAACCAAGATTATTTAAAGATATCTACAGGAAGTCAAGGTGATCAGAAAGAGATTGCAAACGAAATAACTCAAAATAATCCAGTGAATCCATGTGAGTATCAAGCACAAGATGATTTCTTAAATGACGAAACCAAACAATGCTCGAGGAACTATTTGATACCATCTAAGAGTGAAACATCTCTTGAAACATATGATTCAAATATGAATCATGGCCAAATGACTAATTTGTATGAAGAGAATGCAAGGGAGCATGATGCTAATCAGGAGAGCATGCAAATTATGAGTCCTCTAAAGAATGGTATGTATGCCGATGGTGAAAAGCATGATGCTAAGCCTACTGATTGTTTAGATCAAGATCAAGAATGTGAAAAACTCTTGAGTGATACCACATTATATGAGTTGTTAGAGGTACAAGAGAGTGATCTGAATTATAGGTGTAAGAATGAGTTGTTGATTGAGCTTCAATATAATGATATGTATGTGAACGATATTGTACTCCATGAAGAAGGACATATGAATGATCATGAGAGCGATGAGGATACTCCACTGATTACTCCTCTTTACATTGATATGTATGTTAAGAATGATCATGTTGAGTTGAGTTCATATATCAAAGAAAACAAGCATGAAGTGGAAGATACAACGTTTAATGAGATGTATGATAAATATGATGTGTGCATAGCATCAAAGAATATTGAATGTGAAACCGTTGAGTCAAATATTTGCATTGATGAAGCTAGATATAAATGTTACCAGATGGATGAAGATTCAATTGACTCAAGCGTCTATGATGAGATATTCAGGTATGAAGTATTTGAGCAAGATTCAATAATAAAAGAAATGTATGAGGAGTGTGGCAAAAACACATCCTCTCAAGATAATAAACAAGAAATAATTGAGATAGATAAAGAATTTGATGATGGCATCTTGAATAGGGAAACGGATTTGACATCAAATTACATGTATATCTTTGAAAAGGATCAGGAGAATATAAATGAATGTAGATTTTCCAATGAATCTTACTTGGAGAAGCAAGAATTTAGTGATTTAGATGATCAAGATTTTCTTGATTGTGATGATATTGAGTTTCTTCATGATAATGGACAAATGAATCTGGGAAAAGAAGAAGATGAGGAGTTCTTGGAGAGATTAGAGATAGAAGCAGATTCTATAATTTGTAGCACTCAAGTAAGGAGGGATTATGATAGACTGAATCACGAAAATGAACATAATTTGCAGTCAAAGAATGATGAACCTTCCTATTCAGAGTGTGAATCTTATGAATGTATTCAAACCCTTAATGGCAATGAAGAAGAAAGATTGGATAATCATAATGGAAATGATGAAATCCTTTCAAATGATTTCAACCTTAAAATGAATCAAAACATATGTATGATTGATTTGTTTGATGATGTTCTAAATACTCCAAATTTTAATAATCTATATACATGTGCTCATTTATCATGTGCATCTTCATATGATGCATTAGAGAGAAAGGTAAATAAAAGCAACTATGCTCAAATGATTAAATCATGGATTTTCAAATTCTCTAAAAGCTTTGTGTGCCAGTCGAGCCTACAAGGAATGGACGAGCAAATGAAATGGCTTGTCCACATATCTAACTTGTTTAAGGATGCTACCTTGATTGATGCAGTTCAGAGATGGCTTCTTTTCAAGCACAGTTTCTTTGGTGAGTATGTTTTAAAGAAGGTGAGATTGAAGGAAGAATTTTTTTCAATAAAATTCCATAAAGCTTAAAGGAATGTTTTTGTAAATAGGAATGTATATATCTTATGTTTTTGCTTTGATTTGAAGAAAGACGCAGGAATCAAATCAATACATTGAAGATAGCGACTCAGAATGAAACAAGAAGAGGAGATTGGATGCGACCAGCTCAAGCGGCTTCTGACTTCATACTGGTGAGATGTTATCACTTCAGTTTTTTCTTCTCTCTTGTATATGTGTATATAAAAAGACTGCATGATTAAGCATATAATGCATATAGAAACGTTTAAATAAGGGAATTAAGTAGACCAAAGATCTCGTGCTACTAATAAGATTACATGTAATGTATAAGGACCAGGATTATATGAGTAAGGTTAGAAGATAGACTAGAACTTTCGAGAGCAAGACCTAGGAAGGTGAAGGGAAGACCTGGACTGAGTATCTGTATATAGTAGTCTTTTCAAACACTTGATGAGTGAGATACTTCGACTTCTACTCTTGATCTCTCATCTGACCTGATCTTCAGACAGATTATATCTTGAGAAAAGAATTCTTATACCAGCCAGCTTTCTATATGTATGTGTATGTGTTGTTGGGTGCTGCGATGAGCTAGTAGGCGGGTGGAACTACCCTGGTCGGGTGATCAGGGCCACGAGCTGACGCTAGTTGTGTCGTATGGCCTGACCTATATGTTGTTACGCGCTCATACGGGTTGATAGGCGGGTGGAGTCACTCTGACCGGGTGGTCAGAGCCACGAGCTGACGTTGATTTCGTATGAGGCTGACATTGTGCATCGTGCGCTATGACGGGTCGGTAGATGGGTGGTCTAAACCTGGCCGGGTGGTCAGGTCCACGAGTCGCATCCGATTTCGACATAGGCCGAAAAGTGTGGAAAAATAAATAAATAAAAATAAAAAGCAAAGATATAAAGGTTGAGCTGGATAAAGAATTAAAATAAAGAAAAACAGAATAAAAATATGAGAAAAATAAGAAAAGGGCCTGAAGGGATTTCAGATGATAGAAGATCAAGAGGGAAGCCAGAAGCGAGTTTCATAAATCGAGTTAGTGAAGACTGGTATATGCAAATGCTTCGGATAGGCTACTAGATCTGACCGGGTCGAGTTATCGAGAGAGCTAAGAAGTTTTCGATTTACTCATATGATTTCTAGTCTAAGTGCATTAGTGTAATCTGATATGTTGTATGAGGTGTTTTTGTCTACCTTCTTTTCTTGATTTATGCCAAATTTAAGACGTATTCAGGTTTTATGCATTTAGTTAAAATTCTCTTTACGTTCTGTTTATATGCTATGACTACTTGATCCTTGCTTGTGTTTGTTGGTATGTATGCAGGTTGATTGGCGCATCCGGAGGATTCACAGGTTCAGAGGGGGTGGATGTCGTCAGGATTTGAATTCAAAGATTGATAGTCAAGTAGGAGACACTATTTTAAAGCTTCGTTGAAGGTAAATACAAAGGTAATATCCAATAAACGGAAAAAGGTCTTTGAAGGGATACTCGTGTGATATCTATGTTTAACTGTAAGTCTTATTACACAGAGACAAGGTATGATTGATTTGCATTAGATGCGTTTGTTGAGAATACGCATTGGTACCTTTTATATGTGAATGTGCACGTGCATCTAAATATATATGTGTGTGTACTATTTTGGCAACGCATGCAGACCAGAAAAAGGATAGATCTCCATGATCGTGGGGCGGAAGAGAGGAAACTTGCCTTTCTGATGAGATAAAGGGGGGGAAATCTTATGATCGGTGGATACTCACGAACATACCGAAATCTTCTTGATATTCAGAGTTAGCGAACTGGAAGGGGGAAAATGCGGAGGAGAAGTGGAATCTCTGTAGGCCAGAAGAGTTGTTCTAACATCTAACTAGGAGTTGGCGATTGCGCGACGAAGATCGATTGAAGGTGTACATTCGAAATCATTAGGACTGGAGCTGTTGGTGCTGAATAGACCGTTTTCCCTGTTCAACTACAATCGGTTTTTGTGAGATTGCGGTAGACACTTTCGAGGCGTTTCTTCACTTCTTTTGTCCAGCAAAAATGTCATACGCTTATCTTTTCAAATACATCATTATCGGAGACACTGGTAGATTGTTCTCCTGTCAAGGGTATTTAGTATTTGCGTGTCTACGTGTATATGCAATATGACATGCATTTGAACATGCCGCTGTGGTATCTCATGTCTGATTCACAAAGCTCCAGCGATTTCAACCTGTTCATGATCTGACAATTGGTGTGGAATTTGGAGCTCGGATGATAACTATAGACAACAAACAAATCAAGCTACAAATTTGGGACACAGCAAGCAGGAGTTTGGTCGCCCACGAGATATTCGCTGACCCGGTGGAATGAAATACAATATGTTTTGCTTCTCATTTGAATCTTAGCGCAGAATCCAGCTAGCATCCCAAAAGATTGCTACAAGATTAGAAACTCAAAGAATTGAATGGTTTTTGAACGGTGCATGGGATTTCAAGATTTTAGTTTGTTATGTTAATTTGCAGAAGCTGTAGTTCGTCAGAAAAGGTTCGTGGAAAGAAGTTCCTCTCGCATATGTATGGATTAGGAACTATGGAACAAAAGAGGATGCTGTTGCAGAAGCTTTTGGTTTCGTTCTTCAATAAAAGGGAGGAAACACTCTATGATCTTATGCACTTGAAGCTGGCGTTTGCAACACGGAGAGGCTATTGTCATAAACGTCAAAGACCATAAGCTCCTTGATTGCAGCATCAGCGAGGCATTATCTTTTGCAGCAAATAATAAGTGAACATCCTACTTTACAAAGTTTGATCCTGACGGACACAGATGGCCAAGGTATGCTCTGCATGGGGAAGGAGCAGCTAGAGGAATTTAGATGCAAGCCGTTGGCTGCTTCTGCATCAGCAAATAGAACACAAGTTCCTGCATTAAATATGAAACTCTGGTATGCGCCATATCTTGAACTTCCAGGTGGAACAGCACTAAAAGGAGCGACTCTTGTCGCAATAAAGCCTAGCGACCAACCTATATGTAAAGAGGTAGATGGATTTGTCTCGGGTGCCTTTGAAGAACCGTTCAAGACTGCAGTTAGTCTTCTTGCAAAGCGACGAACCTACCTTCTGGAGATGAATTCCTTTTGATCATATGGCGCAGTTGTAGGAACCTTCCTACGGTCTTTTAGCAGTTCTTATTCTATGCAACCTCTGCAGCGGATATCTCTCTTATTTGCTTTAAAATTATGATCCTTAATCGGATTGCCAGCTGAGACAGAGAAAATGATAATTCATCAGCTGATATGTTGTGCGGAGTTCTGTTTTCTTGTACAGGCTCTTCATTCTGGAGTACATGATGGCATGTGTTAGTAGCAGTGTATATTTTAGTCTAGACACTGTTTTTGTGTCTGATCCCTCCTTTTGTCTGATGTACGGGATCCTCTTTGTATGCTTTTCCCCTTTTCTAACAACCCTTTACCCCTCTATGATCTATGGCTGCTACTTTCTTTTTCATGTAGAGATTATAAGCGACATGCCTGACTGTTGATTTCGTGTTCAAAGTTAATATTCAAACATACAGTTTCTCTGATGTGCCCAAGATTCCCAAGTAGTGTTGTCTATGTAAGAACGAGTAAAGAACGAAAGTGTAGATATTGAAGGTGCATGTAGCAGATGATATGAAAACATGTTCATCAGCAAAATTTGTCATAATGTTGTCATGGACAACCATCAAATTCTTCAAATAGAGAATAGCAATGGATGGATCTTTTTCCTACGCTCAGAGAGAAGACAATAAGGAGGGGCGAACGGCCCCAAGATGATTTGAAAATTGTGCAGATCTTGATCAATATGGATGATGATATTCTGCAGAGAAGGGCATGATTTGTGCTGATTTTTCTTGAGGAGGCATGTTGTGACTAGTATCTTCACGTTAAGTTCTAGTTTGTTATTACATTATTAGGTGCGCATTTTCTAGAAGTTTCTTACGAATGGCATGGGTTGATTCAATGAAAGAATTTTTTGTTATTCTAGTGAACTAATTGAGAAATACAGCAAGATCAAGCTCAAAGAGTAAAGCTCTAGTATAGAATCAATAATGTCGAATAAGACTCTGAGTGAACCTTCTTACTAGGACACCATGCGTCACCTTGATCTCTTCTATGACATAATCCTACAACATACCTAGCCATCAGTTGCTCAAAACAACTTAAGTGCATGCTAAACTTAATATCACTATTCTCTTCCTCTCCTTTCTATGAACCCTGACGACAACGTGAGAGCTTGGAGAGTCTTCTTTTAGAAGCCATGTGATTTCATGTGATATCCTAAGCTTGGAAACCATGTGATCACCTTAGGGACCCATGTGATGGAAGGTACACATGTCCCCTTGAGAGGGACTTACCCCCTTGGACTTGGAGCTATATATTGGAGGGGTTGGTTGGGTGGAAAGACATCTCTCTTCCTAGTGTGTGGCCTTGCTAGTTAGTCCTCAGTTCAATTGTGTGAAGGCTATGGAGTCCTACCACAACAGTGGTATTAGAGCCCTTAGGTTGAGATTTATGTAGATTTTTATCTTCATCAATAGTTTGTAAGGTCTTGTTGAGCTGCATCGAAATTGCATTGTTGTAACACTTCTTCATCTCTGTCGATGTACTTTTGCCATATGCAGATCGTTGCTACTTGGTTTGATCAGCCAAAATGATTACGCGCACTACTTGCAAGAATTTGGGATTCGAACCCTGGTTAGACGGAAGGCAATCTATTGCCTGGTTGGGTGGAAAGACATCTCTTTTCCTAGTGTGTGGCCTTGCTAGTTAGTCCTCAGTTCAGTTGTGTGAAGGCTGTGGAGTCCTACCACAACAATGGTATCAGAGCCCTTAGGTTGAGATCTATGGAGATTTTTATCTTCATCAATAGTTTGTAAGCTCTTGTTGAGCTGCGTCAAAATTGCATTACTGTAACACTTCTTCATCTCTGTCGAAGTACTTTCGCCGTATGCAGATCTTTGCTACTTGGTTTGATTAGTCAAAATGATTACGCGCACTACTTGCAGAAGTCGGGATTCGAACCCTGGTTAGCAAGAAGGCAATTTATTGCCTTATCCAACGCGCCATGCGCTCTTCTTGGCCAACGGGTCGTGAGCAAATTGTGCTACGACAAAGGCTGATAACCATGTTGTCCTCTCGGTCAGTTTTGCGGACATTTATTCCATGCCTTATGGTCGGAGATGGTCCTTCAAAAGCTAAATCTGCCTTGGCTGCGAGATTCTGCACAAGAATCTTACGAAGCAGATGAATAAGAGATTTGTGGAACTGGTCGTCCCCGCTGGCATACTGGGGCTCCACCTTTAAAATTGTAGATCCGCCTCCGCTTTACTCATTCGAAGCTCAACAGATTTTCTCCAAACCCTCCTAGGCTGCTGCAATTACTTTCTCCGTCGAAGCTATCGACTGAACCTTGTAGTTTTTGTTCTTCTCCATGCCTGCACCTACTATCTCCGGCGATGGGATAATATCTAGCTTTGTCAAATTCTCTCCTTTTGCAAGCACGTGCGCCACATGCAACCCTTTTAACAGGCTCAATTGTCTCCCATTGTATGGGATACGGGGAGGTGTGCACAGCTCATGCAATAGCCCACGGAAGGAGTTTGCTCTCTTTGCAATCAACTAAAGCTACAAGCATCAGAACTGTCCATAGCTGAGGCCTCTTGAAAGCAGGAAGCTATTTGTTTTCCTTCTTTGCATTGAGACACTGTACATACTGTACATATAGCTCAAGCCTCTTGAAATCATGCATGAGGGATTAACCAATGTGCAATATGTTTCACATCTGCTACAGTTCGTATGTGTTAGTAGATTGATGCAGTTCTAGGATCATTCTGCTAATGCTTTTCCATTCAGTTTCGATCAAGATCTTTGTCTTGCCAACAGACAAACATCATGAATCTCAGATGGTTCGTCTCCCTCGAAGGTAGATGTTAGAACGTTGTGTTGAGGCAACAGGATCCATAGTCAGTAGTCGGAATGATTGAAGGTCGGGGGCACGAATGCCTCCACATCCTGCTGCAACAGCGGTGGCAAGGATGTTGATTCGGCACTGTTATCTGGGAGCGATGTAAAGCTGTTTTCAGCCTCAGGACACGAGCCTCCAATATCGATTACGGACAAGGCCTCGTTTGCTTCCTGTCAATGCTCTTCTTCTTCCGCCATCTTTGGTTACTGCGAGATGCATCAGCAAGCTAAGCGGGAGAAAGGAGATGAAGAGCACACCTCTAGCTAAAGGAAACAAAGAAAATTGAGAGCTCTTTGGCTTGATAGAGAGACTGTCACAAGGCTTCTGGGAGGACCGATCTGAGGCAGCGCCGCCATCGTTAGGCATTCCAGCCCAAAAAGATTGGAATGAAGGTTATGTATTCTTTAAATTATGCTCATTCTGAATTTTTATTTTATGTTATTAATTATTTTATGATATACGAAGTTAAGAATCATGTATGTGAACCATTTAGATGAATATCATGCATGATAGATTGATAATATATGCATTATGTACATACTTTTCTCATACACAAAAGGCAATCCCATACAAAATGCTAGCACATGTAAGAATAAGATCATTGTTCTATTTCAAAGGTATTTTTCTTTTCAAATATAATGGAAGCATGTGCATAGTTATACATAAGGATTGCACCCTTTAGTATCCATACGTAAATTCAAGCCATAGTCTTGGAAGTACATGCACTTTGGACAAG
Source organism: Ceratopteris richardii (assembly GCA_020310875.1). Taxonomy (NCBI): domain Eukaryota; kingdom Viridiplantae; phylum Streptophyta; class Polypodiopsida; order Polypodiales; family Pteridaceae; genus Ceratopteris; species Ceratopteris richardii. The sequence goes on from CM035406.1 coordinate 186,860,800, forward strand.
ATGGGATGGTTGAAGCCTACTTCATCACCATGGGAACACTCAAATAAAACCAAGGGATGGACGAAGCTTAATTTCCAGGTAAATATTTGCACCTTTTTCTTTTCTTTGCAAATTAAAGAACATATAATGCATGTCATAATAGACATGACTCGAAAGTGGATGCATAGATTTAGGTGGCCGAATTTTTGTGGTCACATCGACAATCAATCATGGAAATAAGTTGCACTATGCATCAAGTTCATTGCTTTGAAAAGAAGTGTTGGAGATGCATAATGGTTAGGAAGGATGCATCTAAATGCATCGTTGAAACTCGCATATACTAAGTTTCATGGAAATTTTGCACCATCCGTTGGATGAACAAAGTTCTGAATTGGAACTTTTGCATGCTTTAAGGAGGGGTTCAACTCTGAACCTTATGCATGCAACACCTTTTCCAATAAAGGTGTAAATATTTTGGCATACATTAAACTATGTATTTGGAATATATTACATGGGTTTTTGAGTAGAGAGGGAGATTAAGTTCTTGAAGTTAAGTAGGACTTGATTTTATTAGTTTCTAGGAAGAATGGTGATAAGGCCAAGTGGCCACTATAAACCATTTAATTCCTTTAAGTTTGGCTTAGTCCAAATAATCCTAACTTCTTGAACTACCTTAAAACTAAAAATCCCTCTTATGGAAGTTTAAATTCCATAAAAGCCCATGGCGTGCCTGATCAGCAAGGCCATAGACTTAAGGTAGTAATACAAAAATTTTCTCTCTTAAAACCACGATAAAATGTGGTAACTTATAGCATTATCTTCTCAAAGCTCTAAGGAAGAGAAAATATGGTCTTAGTTTTGGAAGATGAAAGTATTAGTGTTTTTGTTCAAAAAAAGTTCTTTGTTTGAAAGAACTATAGAACTGTTTGGAGCTTTACATTTTTATTCCAAGCAAATGCAAGGCATGCAGAGAAGGTAAAACTCAAGGGTGGTAATAAACCCTAAGTACCATTCTCTAATGTCCTAGAAAATAAAGGAGTATATAGTAAATGGAATTACCATCTTCTTCAACATAGAGATTTGATTGGCAAATCAATTATTCTTTCTCAGATTACTCGTTATGTCATAAGAGATGATATCTAGTTGATATATAAACTAGCTCTATCATCAAGTGACATGAAAGGGATCTTGTAGAGTATATCTGAATCAAGGAATAATTGAAAAGCCAATTTTTTGACATTAGTCTTATGAAGTTGCAATTGAGACCTGGTAAGTTGAAACTCCATTGTAGAATAGGCAATACATATGCTTTGCAGTGGGAATAACACTTACAAGTCCAAGAAGTAATAGATCTTACTTGATTAGAAGAAGATTTGATCCCATAACTCAAGCTAAAATTACCTTTACTAAAGTGGAAGTGTAAGCCAGATGGTATGGGATATCAAGACTTACACTATCACTGAAGTAAATTCGGTGGTATGGGACATCGAATTTGTGGGTAATCTCAACTTGAACTTTGGGACATTTGTTTTGTAAGCTTGGAGAAGAGAAAGCAACAAGCTCTGAATAGTTCTTTTAACCAAGGGGAACAATAAAAGATTGAAAATAAACTCTTTTGAAAGAGCACAATTTTCAATTTACTCTCAGATATTTTTTGAGGACGAAAACTCTTAAGGAGGGGAGAATGTTCCCAAGAACTTGTATCTTAGGCCTTGAAAAGACCGAATAGGGTATTGCAAGGTAAACAGATATGCAAGAAAGAGATAAAGTTGAAGTACTTCTTCGTATTCTAGTACTTCATTACATCTTCCAAAAGTTCTCAAAGATTGGGAATTCTCAAAAGAACCCCAATGCAAGAGAAAACTTGCATACACCATAAGGATTTTATAAATCCTAAGTGGGTTAGGAAAAAAAAGTTGGATGAACCATAAAGGATAAACCTAAAAATATTTTGATGCTTCATAAGGATAACATAACATACGTTATGGATTCCTGTAATGTAGACCTAAGGAATATGGCTTCTTGTATGAAGCAAAATAGCTAGATCCTCAATAAAACCCATGGGTAAAGCTTTGAAGCATGAAGGGATCTATTTGAAAAAGACCTAGTCTTATCTCTCATTTTGGCTAAAGAAGAGAAGAAAGCCAAAAGACCCAAGTAGGGCAAAGATCAAGTCAACCTTTAAAGTTTGATAAGATGAAACAAACCACATTGAATGGTTATCCAAATGTTTATAGTATGATTAGTAGTGGTGTATCTAAACACCTTAGTCCTTGCTCTTATAATTTGGTACCATAGTATGAAGGGCATCTAAAAGGACTGAGAAGGTGAAAAGATATAGAGACATAGTTATGTGGATTGGATGAGGAACCCACTGGTATGGGACAGTGGGTACTGAATCCCATTGAGTACTTTTTCTTGATGGCCAGAAGAAAAAGCGACTCATGATCCAATGGAAAATATCAAGAAGACAATGTCTAGGAATAGGCATCTTCTTCAGTTATCCTCTCAAAGGGAAGAAGAATTCTTCCAACAAGATACGAAAGGATCTATCTCTCATAAAAAGTTAGAAATAAAGGGAGGATCAACTTTTTTTGAGTTTGACGGTAAACTCCAACGGATGAAGCTCTAAAAGCTTCATGCCAAAGTATGACTTGAAATTCAAGGAACATAAAAATGATCTTAGACCTAGCTTGAAAGAAAGCTCAGAAAGATCATCTTTTGAATACTTGATATTTCAAGTCAATTAAAGAATAAGAAATGATTGGAATAATCCATTTCTACTTATGACCTTAAAGATAACACGATCTTTTACACTATGAGTTCCCATCTTGGGATGTAGTTATAAAGACCTTATCTTTTTGGAAGAACAAGTAAAATAGGTTACAATCAAAGGCTACAATAGTTAGATTAGCCCTTATGGATTCTAGTCCCTTAAAAGTGGATTCTCAAAACTACGTAAAGTTCTGAAATAACATTGCATCCACTTTTTGGTAAGCTCTCTCTGAAGATGAAGAGGATGTTATATAATACACCTTTACCATTTCATTGGTTAGGTAGGGGTTATATAATGAAATTCACCTCTATTTAGATTTATTGGAGGCAAATTGCAAACAAGAAAATCCACCCATTTCACTAAACGAGAGTAATTTGGGCAAGGATTATGTAAGATTCATCTTCCTTTTAGAACAAGTTTGATTCTAACTTGAGAGATGAATCAGATAAGGAAACCTTAAGTAGCATTCATCTATTTTGCTAGGTCCGTGCATAAGTGGTGCAAAGCAAAGGACCAAGGTAGTAATTTAGATAAAGTCACTTTGACTCCACCTAATCCACATGTTTGAGCTTTGGAGACCCAGATAACACATGGCTTAAACAAAGGAAATAGGCAGGGATGTTTTTCTTCCAGCCTTTTCATTCTTTCCATACTTTGCATTTGACTCAGTTCTTTTTCGTATGCAAACTAGATGGAACTTTGAATGATTAGGACAAGGTTAGACTACACATGGATTCTCCTCTTTTAAAATTTAGTCGGGGTAGAACTCCCCTTTTAAATTAAGAGATGAACTTAGAGAGATGAAAGCCATGATGCTTGAGATTGATCACCGAGCACGGGGGAATACCCCAAGGTATATATCTCCACTCATTTCCAAGGACGCAAATGCTTTTAAGGGGGGAGAATGTTGTATAATTACATGGGTATAAGGGGTATAACCCTTGGGTTTCTAGGTGTGAAACCCTTTGGATTTATGGTTTATTTACCCCTTTTAGATGGCTCTTGAACCTTAGGGTTAATTCTCTAAGGTTGAGTACCTTAAGCTTGATTGGAGGCTTCTCCTAGCCACTTGGTTTGTACGTGAGAGCTTGGAGAGTCTTCTTTTAGAAGCCATGTGATTTCATGTGATATCCTAAGCTTGGAAACAATGTGATCACCTTAGGGACCCATGTGATGGAAGGTACACATGTTCCCTTGAGAGGGACTTACCCCCTTGGACTTGGAGCTATATATTGGAGGGGTTGGTTGGGTGGAAAGAAATCTCTCTTCCTAGTGTGTGGCCTTGCTAGTTAGTCCTCAGTTCAGTTGTGTGAAGGCTATGGAGTCCTACCACAACACCATTGATTCCTAAATTGTAGATGAAATGACTTGAGAGGCGGCTTAGGCCCCCAAAACTAGCCTATGAGGCACACATTCTTTAACTCTTTGTCATTTGCAAGGAGAGAAAACAAAACAACATAGATGATTTAGTTGATGACACAGATGCAACTCCATCTACTGAATGGGATATACCTTTAATGAGGTGTCCCATGTTAGGTACACCTAATCGTGACATGTCAAATAAGGATTGGAATCCCATTATTCCATTCCCTTTAGTCAATGTCCACTTTTGCACCTTGCATGCCTTCATGAGAATTTTTGATAGACTAGTGAAGCTCCATATAGAATATGCATTTGCCATGAAGCCAATTGATAAATCTATTCAAGGTATAAAGAAATTGGAGGAACTTCTTAATTCAATTGGTTGTCATGGTGGAAATGTAACCCTAGTTGTTAAGAAAGTTGGAGAATCTCAAGATAGTTTGCAACAAATGTCAATGATAGGTAATAAAGCAAGACATTTTTTTAGAAGAGGTACTAGAACTCAAAATAATGAACATTATGAGTTGTAAAAAGACCTATGCATGATCAAAACAAGCAATGACTCTCAAGTTGATCTTTGTAATATGAAAAATAAAGTTTGGTCGAGCTTTGATAAGTTGGTAGGCTTCATGGGTCTGAATAGGTCTAGTGCTATTCAACGCCAAATGTTTCAAGAAACATTAGTGGAGTTCACCAAGTGTTTCATTCAATCTTGGGGAGAGAGCAATATAACACACTACATTGTAAGTGTAATCTTCTTCTACAAGTGTTCATTGCAGTTACCTTTTTCCAATGTACTTAACAATTTTTAGCATATTTTGTTTGCACATGGAGCTTATTTCATGCATCGATATGGGTCATTAGAGATTTTCAGTACCCAAGGAATGGAAAAGTCACACTACAAAGCGAGGGGTGTCTACTTCAAAAACACCGGACATGGTGGTGGTCCAATTCAATCAAACTACATGGAGGAGATGTTTAATTGGTTTTACCGCACTACATTCTCGAGAAAGTTTTTTGTGGAACGACTTAGGGATTCAAAATTGGCAAAACGTGCAAGAACGATGCAACACAACATTGCGAGTGAGAAATGGAAGTCATCATTAAGTCCTCTTCATCATGCTCAGTGTCATGCTAGGAGACAACGAGAAGGCTCAGCTTGGAAGTAAAGTGAATTCGTTATTTCCCATTATGTGGTAAAACCTATGATTATTGTAATCTTGGTTTCAATGTGTTATTATTTAAATTATAATATTTTGTATGGTTTTAAACAGGTTTTGTCCATTCTAGTATGAACAAACAATTTTTTAGAAAACTCTATAAATAGAGAGAACTCACTTAATTTCACACTTTTTGCAACCCAAAAGAATGGCACGCACCAAGCAAACTCCAAGGAAAGATGGCGTCTTCTTTCCTAGCCCTCATCTAGGGACACAATGCCCACCATGGTTGCAATCCCCCCAAAGACCACGAAGTGGTTCCCAGAGCACATTTGTGCCTGTGTCACATGATGGAACACCACCAGGGAGCAATCCAGCGCGAGAACATGAAGCTTCCAATAGACAGGAGTATTTCACTCCAAGATGATTAGAGTCCATTTCAGATGATGAGCCACCAACAAGGACACCCATCAAGGCAAGACCCAAACACAAGTTGATGAGAAGGGTTGTATCAGAGAGCAAAGAGGAGTCATCCCCAAACGACGAAAGCAGCAATCAACCACCATGGAATGATTTGCAAATTCCAACGAGCCATAGGGTGACACATGGAGGCAAGATACTTCCACAAGGACAAGGGCAAATACCAACAGAGGAGGAAAGAGAGCAAAGTCAACAACCACATTGACCACAAAATGTTCAAGATGAAGCTGGACCCTCACATCATGTACATCGAAGAAAAAAAACTATCAACCATGACATAGGCCTGAAAAGGAGGCACTGCAGGGCTTTTGCAGAGATACGACACTACCAAAAGTCTATTGAGCTACTCATACCACAAAGAGCTTTTGCAAGGGTAGTAAAAGAGGAACTACAAAGCTACCGTGCAGGTCTACGAATACAATGGATAGCACTTGAAGCGCTTCAAGAGGCAATTGAGGCCTACCTTATCTCCATGCTTGAGGACTCTAACTTGTGTGCCATCCATGCCAAGAGATTAACCATACAACTGAAGGACATTCAGCTAGCAAGAAGAATTAGAAGAAATAACCCATGAAATGTGTATATTGTACCCTTTGATAGGTCTACCTTGCAATGTAATACAATGGATGATAGAAAATTTTGTTTTAACCTATATTCTTTGTCTTTTTTTTTCTCTCTCTCACTCTCTCTATCTTTGACTCCCTAGCATAATTATATGCAAATAACTTTTCTTTCAGTCAGTTGTATATGGAATGAGTTGAACATGCATGCATTTGCCTATTGTTTTGTGACTAGATATGTACATGTTGTACCTAATTATGCCCCACATGTTATTTTCATGTCCAAAAACCCCCAGCCACAGAAACGCGGGATTCAACCCTGAAAATTTTTTCTAGGGCTCAATCCCACGTTTCTATGACTAGGGTTTTTTTTTTTTGCATCTTTTGGGCTTGCGTATGCATAAAATGTATGGATGAGATGTTAGATCTATTTAATACAGAGGCTATGCCCTACAGGTAGTCTTTGGCCTTGCTCTGACTTCAGTGTAAACTTGATGCTACCATAACCAAGAGAAAATGAACAATAACATACTTTCCCATACATTGGAGCCCCTAAAAACACTAGAAAAGGCCAAAAAAGACCCAACCATAGAAACACGGGAATCAGCCCTGCAAAATTTTTACAGGGCTAATTCCCGCGTTTCTGTGGCTGGGGATTTTGGGCCTTTTTTATACATTTTAGGATACATATAGACCATAGGCACAATAAAAAGACTTAAAATTAGATACAATTTGTGGAGAGAAGATAGGTTCAATTTATTAAGCACATTCATACATAGGACTAGACAAATAAGGAAAAACTAAAGTACGTATTATCAAAACATTTACATAATTTCTCAACTCCCTTCAATTTCTCTACAACTTTCTTTCTCCTTTGGAGATATTGAGGCAGCAGGTAAGTCAATATAGATCTTGATATTACATGGGGGTCTCGCATTCCCAGACCCATGGCGATACCTATTTGCCCTAGTACTTTTCCTCTAAAATTAAGTCCTAATGTAGTTATAACTAAGGATTTCCTAACCAAAATGACACAATTAGTGCCTTGGGTAATAGTACATAAACACAAAATATTGCTAAGGGCCTTCAAGCACCAAGTCATGAAGTGCCCATCTGGACTATGGTCTTTATGTATGATAATAAAATCATATTTTGGCAACTTTCTGATGTAATTTGCCAAGGATGAACCACTCCTGCGAGAAGCTCCATCCCCACCAGATCTTGCTGCGAACTTGTCGAGCTCAATTGCTTTCTGTTAAGAAAAAATGAGAATTCAAGCTCTTACAATGTTAACTTGAATTATCCATTTATTTAATTTAATTACCACTTACATCATGAAGATTTTCTTCTTCCTCCCCTCTTCCAGGGGCATCAAGATCAATGGTAGTGTGGGCCATGTCACTTTGCTCTACTACGGGGGATGTAGGAATTTTTTGCTTCATTATCCTCTCTCGTGCTTCACTGAACTCCTCCTCAATAGTATAATTGTTGTCATCTTTTAAAATACCAGCACACACCACTGTTATGGTGTCTGTCACATAATCCCCAAGTGGGATTGCTTTCTTTTCAAGTATTTCAGATGTGTTGTCAAGCGGAACATTTGACATTGTGGAGAAAGTACTCAAGCATTCGTCTACACGTAGACCAAAGCCTTCTCAATGTCATGAAGAAAAAATAATTTCCTCTCCATCCACAATGATGATGGAGAAATATTCAAGTTCCACCTCTGGTAATGTGGGCTCAGAGGGGTTGAGATTTGAAGGGGGGCCCTCCTCCATGCTTGATTGCTCACGTAGTTTCTCCTCAACACCACCAAGAAATTCTTGGTGGAATGTAATGCTTTTTTTCGCAAAATTTATGGCCTCTGGTTGAGGCACATTCTTCTCCTTAACAAAACCCCTAGTGACAAGGTTGGGGATTTCAACAGGTGTAGGTTCCGGCTCCTCATTAATGATAAAATATGTTGTTGCAATGTAGGAAAGGTACTTTGTACCCATCCTCTTATTTTCGTTAAGTTTTTTTACTAATGGCACAGAGTCATCTAATAAGTGCCCTGCAGTTTTAGCAATTGCCATGAAGCGCTTAAGGTGCTTCATGAAGGCTTCATCGCCTTTGTGTATGTAGAGTAAAAGGTCACATGGGACCCATTTACCCTCATAAGGTGGTATTTCTATAGAGTAACACAAGATGTAGTACTCAAGGAACTCTATGATTTCCTCGAGCACATCAGAGTTCAATTGAATTGTTTTGTCTAGATCAGGGACTCTAGACAATAGGTCATACAAGTGTTTTTTACCTTTGAACTCAGTTGATTCCAAGCACTCATTGAAGAGTTCACGTGGACGTTTGGGTTGTAGGGTATTGGAGGTTGCAGCAGCCATTGTGTGTGATGTTAGCTTGTGTGCGAGCTCTGCGAGTGATTCTAGCTCTTCTTGGTTGCAAAAGTGAGAAATGAGAGAGTAAGTGTTGCTTTATAGTAGTTTCAACATTTTAAAGTGAGTGGGACCCATTTTAAAACTAAAATTGATCTTCAAATAAAACAATCATGCAGAGAACTCTCAAAACAAAGGCCTTTGGCTCATAAAAAAGATTGAACAGAATCATTAACCAAAATAAGATACACCACATCAACACAATAGAAAAAATAAATTCTCAGAAGTTTAAAATTATAATAAATTGCCATTGGAAAAATCAAAGATTTGCAAATTGTACATCATATTGAGATGAAAAAATTTTACATGCGACATGTTTTGCATGTTAAATACATTGTTGTAGACGAAGGATTATAAATGGAACATAGGTTGTGTGTACACTCTAGCACTCAATTATTTCTTGAGCTATGACAATGAAAGTTGAGTTCCATCTACACTCCATTCAGGAAGGACTTTAATTTTATCCTCCAACCTCTTACCAATCTGTAGACAAATAGAAAACTTTAAATGAACATATTTGAGTATAAGAATTTGTATAAACAAAAGAAAAAATACCATATGCTATTTACCTTATGCCCTTGTATTCTAGAATTTGATTGATCCAGATCCTCAAATCCCATGATTACTAGATGTTATCTCACGTTGGCGAGAGTCCAATGATGATTTACTAAAATAACTTCCATTTCGTTGTTGGGTAGATTTATCTTAATTTCAAATGAAATAAAAAAACCCTCAGAACTTTGTAATGGTATCCATTCACCAAGTTTACACATCCAACGATCATAATAGAATCTAATGTACAATGAAGTATGATGTTTCAAGTATCGAATCCTATGCTTGTTGCACCAATTTTACAAAGGTATCCATCCCCTTTGGTGCATCCTTCTACAAGTCCCCAATTTTCACCTAGTAAACCCTCTACTTGCGCATACGTGATATCTTATAACATGAACATTGTTGTAGTCTCTAGAATTGTGAATATCTGACATAAATGTACAAAACAATGAACATGAACACACCAATGTAATCCTATAGATCTCGAAACTCTTGTAAATTTCAAAGAGTTGTGTATGTCCATCACCGTCTTATGCTTCAAAGATGTTAATGTCCATACATCAAGTTGCGGCCACTCGAGCTTTAAAAGAGAATCTACCTTAATCATCTCTAACCTGCCAAAATCATTTGATGAAGAGGGTACAACATATGTATGTGTGTAAAACAAAACTCTCTCACGTAATAGCTGAGCAAGACGGGCTTGTGGAAAGACTATCGACCCAACATCTGCATGCAATGCTTGGAAAGTAGATGTAACACTATGAAGTGGTTGCTCTTCCACCACGGTAGAAGGAAATATGTTTACAAAAAGAAACTACACAACTTAGCTGGGTATATTATGAAATTTGGACAAAAGTCAATGAGTAATACTTATAGTTGATAGGATATCTCATTTTGTTTGAGTTTTCCAATTTCATGCTTGACATTGTGAAAACATGTTGTACAATGGCAACAGTCTCACCATTTTTGAGCTTTTTGAAGCCTAATAACTTCCCTTTCTAATGAAGATCCAAGTTTCCACGATCTCTTACACGGTGAGGACCAACACTAGAGGCTTGCATGTACACCCATGCACCTTTGCAGAACTCATGTCCTAACCAAATTCCTTCTATAGCCTTGATATTGTGACATTTTATCGCGATAACCTCATCTTTTGGACGTCTATGAGATTTAGGTTTCTCCATTGAAGTTTAGGCTATGGAAGTGATAGTAGGAATTTAAAGATAATGATACACACAAAAAGAAATGGAGATGCAGGAGCTGCAATAGTGTGCTAGGGAGAGAAAGTAGTGGAAAGAGATGACTTTTTGGGACCTGGGTATGAAAATGTGAGGTTTTGGAGGGAGAAAGTTGCATTTTGAGTTATTTTTGAAAAAGTCACTATTTTTAGTTCAATTCATGCACGGATTTTGATTTAGAACTCCAAAATAGAACTTTTGATCCTAAAAGTGGTTGGGGGACCATTAAATGGTGTTATGATTAGTTTTATAAATTTTTGAGAGTTTTGAATTTTTGAGCTTAGGTAAGTTACGAGATTCTTTTCTCTCCCTAGGGGCAAAACCTGAACATAGGGGAATCGTGTCCCCTCATCCCCCTTCAGCCTAGTGATTTATAGGCTATAAATTGTGTCCACAACCCTCCTCTCATTGGTCCATCACCAATCACTCCGTAATCCAAAAGGCCCATGGAGGGTTCATTTTTACCCCTAATGAGGTAGTGCAGAAGTCATGTATATATAGGATCATGGGTGGCCTTCCATGGAAGTTTATACATGGGTGGTAGAGCATAGGCAGCCATCGTTCGCATAATTGTCATACACGATTTAGGCCGGCTGAACGAACCTAATAAATATAAATGATTTTTTATTCCGACATGCAATATTCCCCGAACACCATAATTGGGGACCCTAGTAACTCCGTTTCCTTACAATACCTTACATGGTCGAATATGACCTTCATCCAACATGCAAGTTGGGATTCCCATCAATTGGGTAATGCACGCTTGGCTTCTCCTCATAACGGGGGCCTTTTAAAATGTGCATACAATCATGAGGGGTAGACATTGATCATATACTAACACCCCCCTTCAATGTTTACCGAATGATAAATCAAGTAGGTCTTGCTCTTGTGCCCATTTGTTGAAGATGCCCATTGAGCTCCTCTCTTCCAAGTGCTTTAGTGAATATGTCAACACAATTTTCCTCTGGTGGGCAATATTCTAGCTCCGAATTTCATCTTCAATTAGCTCACAAATGTAATGCCTTTGTACTTCTATATGCTTGGTGTGAGCATGAAATACTAGGTTCTTTGAATAGCCATACAACTTTGATTATCACACTTGAGTATAGTTGCCATATTTGATGGAAAGCCTAGATCTGCAAGAATTCAATTTAACCTGACTGCCTCACAAGAAGCAAAACAAGCTGCTTTGTACTCTGCTTCAGTGGAGGAGAGTGTGAGAGTTGGTTGCTTCCTACTTACCCAACAAAATATTCCTGAACCAAGTGAGAAACAATATCTAGAAACTGATTTTCTAGAATCACAATCTCCAACCCAATCTGAATCACAATATCCTTGAAGTGTATCACCTGTGGTATAAAAAATACCAAAATCTAAGGTTCCCCAATGTATCGTAGAATTCGCATTCTAGCATTCTAGTGACTCTCCTTAGGTTTGTTGGAAAACTTGCTTAACACTCTAATAGCATAGCAAATGTCTGGCCTAGTGTTGCAAAAAAAAAAAGACTTCCAAGTGCTAGTTGGTTTGTAGTCCAGTATTCCAAAAGCCTTGAGAATGTCTTTGGCATATTTTTGTTTTGAGATGAAAATGCCATCCTTTCTTTTCCATACTTCAATTCCCAGACAAAAATGGAGTAGACCCAAGTCTGTCATTTCAAACTTAGTTCCCAAGCTGATACGAGTTTGATTGATGAGTTCCTTATGCCTACTAGCAGACTAGAATATCAGTTAGATTATTCGAGTGATTACATGATGGCTTCATTGTCGAACACTAGTCACAGTGCTTCAGCTAATGTTAATGCTGCACCTATTCGAATTTGCCCACCTACATTCATTGAAGGGAAGCTAGATGGAACCAACTATACACTCTAGAAGTTCGAAATTTCTGCAATTTTGGACTCCTATGAATCACTTGACATTGTGATGGGATCGATGGGATTGGATCCACAGTCTATACCAGTTGAAGATCCAGAAAATTCAAGATTGATGAATCAACTAGATCCAGATCTTCTACGAGCTTGGAAGAGGCAGAATGTTAATGCATTATTTGCAATTGTCACTAGTGTAAGTGATTTTGTGCTTACTTTAGTTCAACATACTACTAAAGCACATGAGGCTTGGGCCATATTGGCTCCTCATTATGAGACCAAGAACCACACTAGGATACAGAATTGAGAAAAACAGTTGGCAAATGAAAAGCATTCTGATTCTGAAAAGGCTGAGGATTTTATCAAATGGATAAAACATCTTCAAGATCAATTGGCTCTAGTTGGTGTTGTTATAACACCAGACGAGCTGGCTAAAAGATGTGTACGTGTTCTTCTAGCAAAGTATGATGGATTAGTAACAACCCTTAACACTGAGGTAAGACCAACTCCCCTTACATTTGAAGAGTTTTGTGCTATGCTTTTAGAAGAAGAGATGCGGTTGAAGAATCGGCAAAGTACAAATGATGTAAGGTAAGGGCTTTTCTGATGGATCAAAGAAGAATCCAAAGAAGAAAAAGTTCACAGGAAGTTTTTTCTATTGTGAAAAGAAAGGCCATGCCATCAAGGATTGCAGAAAGAAGCAAGCTGATGAATGGAATGAGACTGTAAGATCATCGTGGAAGAACAAAGAGTCTGCAAACAACATAGAGCTCAAACTATGGGTAGCTATTGAAGGGGTATGGTCATCTTCTCAGGCTCGTGTTGATAAGCCATATATTTTAAATAGTGGAGCTTCTCGCCACATGACTAGTAAAAAGGATCGGTATAGTTCCCTAGTGCCTCTATGGGAATCCATCAATGTAGTGGTGGGAAATGACTCCAAGTGTTCAGCAGAAGGAACTAGAACCATCTTTTTTTATCACTTCTCCAGGTGTTGAGAAAAATTTATCGGTTGTTCTCTATGTACCTACACTTAAAATAAATTTGTTGTCAGTTTCCACAATAAGAGATCGTGGACTCGAAGTTCACTTTAATAAGAGTGGTGCAAAAATCATGGATGCATCAGGTAATGTAGTAGATAAAGGCATAAGATGTGATAACTTGTATGAGTTAAGTGCCTTAATTGCTTCAGAAGATAAAGATGTAAGCAGGTTATGGCACCAATGATTTGGGTATCTTGGATTTGCAGTTTTGAAGGAGATGCAAAGAATAGGGATGGTTGCTCATTCGCCTGCATTTTGAGAGTTGTAGGAATCTTGTGAAGCATGTATGATGGGCAAGCAACAACAAAAGGCATTTCCAAGAGAGACCAACAATCGATCTCAAGCTCCTCTAGAGTTGGTATGTGCTGATCTCTATGGTAAAATGTCTACTCCTGCTTTAGGAGGAACTTTCTACTTTTTTATGTTAGTCGATGATTATACTAGAAAGATGTGGGTTTATTTCATTCCAGAGAGGGTTGATGCTTTTGACAAATTTAAAACGTGGCATAAGTATGTGGAAAATGAATCAGGAAGGAAACTCAAGAAATTCAAAACAAATAGAGGAGGTGAATTCTTGTCAACAGAATTTAATAATTACAGTAAGGAGCATGGTGTGAAAAGGCAACTGACCATAGCTCATAGACCTCAACAAAATGGCATTGTTGAGCGTAAGAACAGAATAGTAGTTGAAATGGCTCATTGTATGTTAAAGGCTCAAGACATGCCTGATTCATTCTGGGGAGAAGTAGTCAATACAATAGTCTACATCCTCAATTGAAGCTACACAAAAGCACTGAAGGGGATGACTCCTCAAGGAGCATATTCTCGTAAAAATACTTTAGTCATTTTAGAATTTCTGATTGTCTCTATTATGCATATATTCGTGATTCAACAACATCAAGGTTGGATTCAAAAAGCAAAAAGCGTGTCTTCCTAGGATAAAGTGAAGAGTCTAAAGCATATAGGTTGTGGGATCCTAAGGCAAGGAAGATTTTTGTCAGCCGAGATGTGGTGTTTGATGAATGATCACACTTAGTAGAAGATAAAGGTAAATCTAGTATCTCATCAAACATAGAAATATCTCAACTTGTGCCTATCAAAAGATAGGTTAAAGTTGAGGAGGAGGAAACATCTGATGGAGAAATTTCCTCAATAAAAAGCCAACTAGTTGTAGGTGCATAGCATAAGCCACTACCTAAGTGGGCACAACAGCTCTTTGATGATCACAATCCACATGTAGATGTACCAGAATCATCCTCGGATGTATAATGAAGATCAAAGAGAATAGAGGAGCAAAGAAGAGCCTTAGAACACATTGTTAACATGGCTCTAATGGTAGATATCATGGGCTCCATAAACGAACCTACCACCATTGAAGAAGCCCTTGATGATCCAAGTTATAGAGTGGCAATGCAGTCTGAGTATGATAGTATACTAAAAAATGATACATGGGATCTAATTGACTTGCCACCAAAGAAGAAGGTAATAGGTACCAAATGGATTTGGAAAGCTAAGTATAAAGCAGATGGAACATTAGAAAACTATAAGGCAAGATTAGTTGCATAGGGTTTTTCACAGATCATAGGATTTGATGTTCAAGAAACTTTAGCACCAACAATATGCATGATAACTATTCGGATGGTACTTGTAGTAGCTACACAAAAGGCCTGACCTATTTTCTAGATGGATGTCAAATCTGCATTTTTGAATCGTCACCTCAAGGAGGAGGTATATGTATCTCAAACACCGGGTTTTGAGGTGCCTAATTCAGAAAATAAAGCTTGTAGGTTGAAGAAAGTTTTGTATGGTCTTAAGCAAGCTCCTCAGGCTTGGTACCAACAGATAGATATTTTTTTCAAAAATACGGGTTTTGAAAGAAGTCCTTATGATGCTAACTTGTATGTAACAAAAAGGGATATCAAGCTAGTTGTTGTCATTGTATATGTAGATGATTTGATCATTATAGGAGAATAGTGATACTTCTCAAGCTAATTGAACCTTATGGCTCTGATACCATGTAAGACAATAGTTACACAATATAACACAAGAGCAGTGCCAGAGAAGATAACAGATATAGGAGAATCTCAACAATTTTCTACTAACAGCAAGTACAAAGATGATCGCGTTGTCCACCCATGCACTCTCAAGGTAGAGCTTAAATGGTGATCTAGACAACTCTAGATAGGGAGATACAAGGTAGACATATGCTGGCTCAATTCAATGTCTCATGTAGTGCAAAAGTCATGTATATATAGGATCATGGGTGGCCTTCCGTGGATGGCTATACATGGGTGGTAGAGCATGGTCGGCCACTATCCACGTAATTTTCATATACAGTTTAGGCAAGTTGAACCGACCTAACAAATATAAATGATTTCTAATTCCGACATGGAATATTCTCCGGACCCCACAATTGGGGACCCTAGTAACTCCCTTTCCTTACAATACCTTACATGGTCCAATATGACCTTCATCCAACATGCAAGTTGGGATTCCCATCAATTGGGTAATGCACCCTTGGATTCTCCTCATAATGGGGGCCTTACAAAATGTGCATACAATCATGAGGGGTCGACATTGATCATATACTAACAGAAAATGCAAGTGAAAGAGGTGGAAGAGCAATAAATATAGGAAGAGGTGGAACATTTTGATGGAAGAGGACCACCCACTTCAAATGGATGCTTTGTATGCAGTAAGCAGGTCATTTTGCTAACAAATGCTATCAAAGAGATCAACGACTATGGAATCAAAGAAACAACCACAATTACAAAGGGCAAGGTAACTATGGAAAACCATAATCTAGCCAATGGAATGATTATTTGATTGGCATGAGGTATGTTGAAGAATCAACTCAAGGTAGTGAACATGTATGCTATGTAGCCAATAGATGTAGCAATCACATGTCATGTCGAAAGGATCTTTTTAGTCATTTCTAGGTCCTAAAGCATCAAGGACATGTGGAATGAGGTGGCAAATTAGAGCATACCATTCAACATGTTGGAGATATTATTATGGAAGGAAATCAAAGGGCCAAGTGCTTATCAAAGGTATAACATGTCCCTACTATTACCAAAAAACTTGTTTTGGGTAGGCCAAATGCTACAAAAAGCCTATCAAGCTAGGTTCAATCAAAGAAGATGTTTTTTTGAGGATTGAGGGTAGGTTTCAAGCTCATAGAAAAAGGAAAACATCAAGGGTGAATGTTCACAATGGACATAAATCAATCAGACCATTCAATGTATGTCACATGTGAAGACAAGAGGATAGCATAGTTGGACCTATGCCATAAATGAATAGGTCACATCAACCTACAGACGCTCAAGGAAATGCAAAGGATGAGCTTGATAAGAGGCCTAACAAATTTTACATCTAAAAGGTTGAATGAAATTTGTGTAGCTTTCAATACGCAAACAATGAAGGATTCCATTCAAGAGGAGTACCTATGTGAGTGAAAATGTTTTGGATCTCATTCACAAGGATGTATGGGGTCCATCAAGCAAAGCTTCCCTTGCTAGAAATAGGTATTTTGTAAAAAGTATGGTTATATTGCATTAGAAGCAAATCAAATATATGCCACTACTTCAAGAAATTCAAGGCACATGTGGAGCAGGAGTTTGGAAAGTTTATCAAAACTTTGTGATCTGATGGAGGCTAAGAGTATTTATCCCATGAATTTTCTTAATTCTTTTAAATCAGTGGCATTAAAAGACAATTTACACGTAGGTATACCCCTCAACAAAAAGGGGTAGCAGAGAGAAAAAATGGACACAAAAAAGGTAGCAAGATGTATGCTAAACGAAACGAATATGCCACATTATTATTAGGGAGAGGTTACATATACAACCACATACATCATGAATAGATGTCCTACATCAGATATACATCATTTAACCCCTGAGGAAGCATGGAGTGGAACAAAATCTTGCATTTCACATCTTAGCATGTATCTCAAGAGTTGAGGTCAAAGTTAGATGCCAAATTTGAAAGGTGTATCTTTTTCGGATATTCTACGGAACAAAAGGGGTGTAAGTGCTATCCCATCACAAAGGAGCTAATGGTAAGTAAGTATGTTGTCTTTGATGAGTTGAAGCCTTTGTATGCATGCACAAGTCTATTGCAAGTTGAAGAAATAGATGAGACAAATAAGAAGAATGATGATAGAGTTCAAGAAAGCATGGATTTAAGTGGTCAAAGCAACTCATCCAACTCAAGGAAACCCTCATCATGGAGTGGAAGACTTAGAGAAAGAGAGTCCAACTTTGAACAAAGAGAAGTCAAAGGGAAAAAGAAGATTGGAATTCAAGAAGGAAGCTATGTGGACGAGAGCATGTTGAAAGATGAAGAGATGGAATAAATTGAAAGCCCAGGAGTCACGAAGCAAAGAAAGAAGATGGCAACCATACTTAAAGGAAGTGAAATAATATTATCAAGATTAAGATATCCAATTCAAAGGTTAACATATGATAGTTTCCTTGTAAAGAATTATGCATACATGACTCAAGTAATCAAGGACAAAGAACCAACTAGTTATGAAGAAGCTAAGGATTGCAAGGAATTTCAAAAGGAAATGAAGGAAGAGCTCCAAACTTGGAGCTTAATACCAGCTCAAAAAAGCATGAAGGTGATAGTTAGTAAGTGGTTTTATAGAAATAAAAGAAATTCAGATGGTTCCATTGTTATGTACAAAGTAAGGTTAGTGGTGAAAGGCTTCTCACAAAGCTATGGGATAGATTATGATGAGACTTTCATCCCTATATCCAAGATGCCAACAATTAGGACTTTGATTATAGTGGCCAGATCAAAGACATGGAGCTTATATCAATGTGAAGAATTCCTTCCTCAATGGAGAGCTTGAAGAAGTAGTCTACATAGGCTAACCTCAAGGACTTGGTAGTATGAGGTACCCAAGTCATGTTTGCAAAGTAAGGAAAGAATTATATGGAATAAAGCAAGCCCTAGGGTCCTAGAATCAAAGGGTAATGGACTATTTCTCAAGTTGTCGATAGAAAGAAAGTGTTGCAAATCCATCATTCTACATGAAGAAGAAAGGAGACAAGATGATATACATATGCATCTATGTGGATGATTTGATCATCATAGGAAGTGATATTGCAAGTATGAAAGATATCAAATCAAATCTAGGAAAGTAGTTCAAGATGTCAAATTCTAGAACACTAAACTACGTTGTGGGAATAGAGGTAATTCATGCACATAATGGCATCTTCTTGATTCAAAGA
The DNA here is from genome assembly GCA_020310875.1 of Ceratopteris richardii. Classification (NCBI taxonomy): domain Eukaryota; kingdom Viridiplantae; phylum Streptophyta; class Polypodiopsida; order Polypodiales; family Pteridaceae; genus Ceratopteris; species Ceratopteris richardii. The sequence goes on from CM035406.1 coordinate 186,879,492, forward strand.
AAATACTTGTTGGATGTGCTATATACGTTTGGTATGAGTGGTTTGAAGCCACTTTCATAGCCCATGGATCCCAATACAAAAATAATTGGAGTTCTAGGAGAGGATATACAGGATATTACACTATATAGAAGCATAATTAGCTCATTGATTTTATGCTACATTCACTACACGTGATCTTGCAAATCTAGTAGGTGTACTCCCTCAATTTCGCAATGCACCCACTCATGATCATCTTATGGCAGCAAGAAAAGTGGTTAGATACATCAAGCACACCATTAACCAATGTTTGTTTTATGCTTATGATGTTGTTATAAGTGTCAAAGGTCATAGTGATGTTGATTGGGCAGGTAGCAAAGATGATCAAAAGAGTAGATCCAAGTATGTTTTCATGATAGGTACAAAAGTGATCTCATGGAGCTCTAAGAAGCAACCCTTTGTTGCTCTTTCATCCATAGAGGGTGAGCATAGAGGTTTAAAATTAGCTACATATGAGCAATAATGGCTTTGTAAGCTACTTAGGGACTTGAAAGTAAAAGTGGAGGAGTTTCCTTTTTCTGGAGATAACATTTCAAGCATCTACCTAGCTAACAATCCCATGGTTCATGCAAGGAGCAAGCATAGAGAGGTTCATTACCACTTCATTAGAGAAAAGGTGATGGCAAAGGAGCTAGATATAAGGTATGTAAACTCTAGAGTGCAAGTTTTAGAAACGATGACAAAGTTTCTAGAGAGAAAAAAGCTTGGAGGATTCAAGGAAACAACCCACATAAGAGACATAGGTTGAAGCAACAAAGGAAAAAGGCTTGAGCTTGGGGGGAGTGTTGAAAGTTTTGCTTTTCAAGCGTACGTGTGGGAACATGCCCCAAAATTCACCTTCCACATCAGCCACAACAAAATTAAGATGACTACCATTAGTTGGAGGCATCAAATCATGTATATAAAGGAAATATTTTGATTAGAGAAGAAATAGGTTACCTCTTGATGTGATTGGACCTCACTTTCTGACATGTATATGTTTTTTATCGATGAAAGAGGTTAGTATATAATGTTTAAAGCCTCTAATCAATTGTAATGTGAGTTTGGGCCATGGAAATACGTGCCCAAGCTAGCCTCTTTTTTAGTCACAACCCCTATTAGCTATTCTTTGCATATCTTGGAGAGATTTCACTTGTACATACTTTATCTCTCTAGATGATCTTAGGAGATTCCCTGATCTTGTAAGTGTTGTTTCTCTTTCATCCAAAATCCATTTGCAATTATTTTCTTCTTTGTTTGAAAGCTTATAAGTCTTATATTTAATGGTGCAAGTGACATGATCAATGCCTTCATATTATCAGAGAAATCTCTTGAACAGTGTCTATGTAGTTAGCTAATACTCTGTGAAAGATATCAAGTTCTCTGTTTTGATTTAGCTGGTTTAGGCATTATCTAGTGCCCAAATGAAGTGATTTTACATTCATGTGAAATATATTGAAGTCTAAATTTTAATGTGAAAAAAATTGGTTTTCATTATCTTCATATACACAACAACACATAGAAAAAACGGAGCCTGTGTCTAAAAACAATTCAGGATCCTAGGATGGTTCATTTGCTTTCATTGTGCACATAGGAGTGTTTATTCTCCAACATATATGTCATACTCTAGTGCCTATGGATTTAGGTTTTTTATGAGAAAAAACCAAAACAAGATTTTATAAAGCAAAACACAT
>CM035406.1:186886200-186926200 GCA_020310875.1 Ceratopteris richardii
GTATATTTGCCTGTATGCATATGTATATATATGTGTATGTGTATATGTGTGTATGTACATAAAACCTTAAGACCCTAATGCCAAAACATGTATATGTGTGTGTGTTTGTATATGTGTGTATGTGTATATATGTGCATACATGTGCATAATTATGTAAAACCCTTAAACCCTAACCCTAAGGCATGTATATGTGTGTTTGTATATATGACTTGTGTGTGTATGTTTAATTTCATGTATGCATGTGTATATATATGTGTATGTGTATATGTGTTTATATGTGTATATGTGTGTATATATGTAAAACCCTAAAACCCTAATCTTAAAACCCTAACTCTAAAACATGTGTGTGTATGCATGTGTATGTGTATGTGTGTGTATGCATGTATATATATATATATATATATATATATATATATATATATATATATATACATACATACATACATACATACATACATACATACATACATACATACATACATACATACATACATACATACATACATACATACATACATACATACATACATACATACATACATATATACATATATATATACATACATACATACATACATGCATACATACATACATACATACATACATACATACATACATACATACATACATACATACATATATATATATATATATATATATATATATATATATATATATATATATATATATATATATATATATATATATATATATATATATATATATATATGTGTGTGTGTGTGTGTGTGTGTGTCTCTCCATGTGTTTGTCTATGTATGTACTATATGTGTGTATGTGTATATGTGTGTATATATGCATGTCTATGTATGTATGTGTATGGTTGTATATGTGTGTGTATGAATGTGTATGTATGCATGCATATTCATGTGTGTATGTATATGGGCATGTATGTATATGTGTGCATGTATGCATGCATTACAATGTGTGTATGTATGAATGTGAGTATGTGTGTGTGTATGTCTGTGTCTTTTTCTGTATGTGTGCAAAAATGTGTGTATGAATATGTGTGTATGTGTCTGTATGTGTGTATGTGTGTATGTGTCTATATGTGTGTATGTGTATATATGTGTATGTATGTGTGTATGTGAGTGTGTGTGTCTATGTATGCATGTGAGTGTATGTGTGTGCATATATGTATGTATGAGCGTGTACACATATATGTGTATGTATATGTGTGTATGCATGTGTGCATGTATGTACACATATGCATCTATGTATGTATGCATGCATATACTTGAGTATGCATGTGTCTATTTTTATGCATGTGAGTGAGCATATCTGTATATGTGTGTGTATCCTCTAAAAACAACAATGTGTGTGTGTGTATGAATATGTGTGTATGTGAGTGTATGTGTGTGTATGTATGCATGTGGGTGTATGTGTGTGCATATATGTATATATGTGTGCGGACGCATATGTGTCTGTATGTATGTGTGTGTGTGCATGTGTGTATGTATGTATGCCTATGCATGTGTGTATGTATGCATGCATATGCATAAGTATGCATGTACGTATGCATATGAGTATGTGTATATGTGTATAGGTGTGTGTATGCTCTAAAACCAACATTAAACATTGAAAAATATTAATTTCAGTTCTCTTTCCATGAAACCTTAACCAGCATTTAATTTTATTTCTCTCTCTCTCTATCAATATCTCCATCTCTCTCTCATTTCATTTCTCTCTCTTTCTCAATCATTAACTAGCATTTCATTTCATTTCCCTCTCTCTCTCTCTCTCACTATCTCTCTTTCTCTCTCTCTCTCTCTGTCTCTATCTATCAATTAAGGTTTCTTTATATCTCCCTCTCACTCTTTCAACATCTCTCTTTGTCTCTCTATCTCTCCCTCATTTTCTCGCTTTCTATCAATTAAGGTTTTTTTATCTACCTTTCTCTCTCTCTCTTTCAATATTTGTCTATCTCCCTATCTCTCTCTTTTTGTCTCTTGCTCTCTCTCTCTCTAATAGAGAATAGATAGTACAAGCATGTACATAAATCACTGACATCGATGTATTTTTGGAAGGCCCATCAAATAACAAACGATGTTGCTTGTGGTTAAACAAAAAATGGATGCCAAAATAAAAGCAAAATTAGGAACATCTAAAAACAAACACAAATTAAGAAAGAGACAGCAAAGGAGTGCATCACTTACAAAGATGCAAGAGAGAGAGAGATGTGTGAGTAGATAGAGAGGGATCTATGTGTGTGTGTGTGGAGAGAGAGATATTTGTGTGTGTGTGCGTATCAAAACAGGGGGGATGGATGTGTGTGAGGGTGGAGACAAAAAGTAAAGGGTGAGCACAATGTAGGTGAGATGGAAAAGCTTCACACCACAATACTGAGGAGTTAGATTTGTAGCTCAAAATAGATGACTACTACTCGGCTTTTGGCTTTGGTTTATTAAATGCGACATTAGTATAGGTGCGAGCATAGGTCCACTATAGGAATCAAGATAAGCATTTGTGTCTCCAATAGAATAGCAGATGCCTATATTCACACCTTTAACGATGCCTATACCGACACCTATGCCAATGCCTATACTGGCATCCAAATGTTCCAACGCTCATACAAGCAGTAGTTTTCCAATAGTCATACAGATGTCATATTGACCATCAATATGGCTAGTCTAGTTTTTCCAAACATTTCCAATGATCAAAATGATGCTAGGGGTGACCATAGGTATGGCTAGCATCGGTATGAGGCTCATAGATTGTAGTGATCATGAATGAGTAGTGTATTTTCTTCTTCTTCAAAAGCCTTGGAAGTACCACCAAACTTTATGTAATGGATTAAACATAGATAGAGCATTAAGTGAATATGGCCTATATATTTCTTCTAGATGATCCACGTGAGAATCTTCTTGATTCCATACCATGAAAAAAAGATACCTTTTTTCTTATATTTTCCCATATAATCCAAAACATTACTTTTCAATGTGGATGGCCAAACACCAACAAGAAAGTGTTTAAAAAGAGAATTCAAAAATTCAAAATGTCTTGGGCATATAAATGACTTTTCTTCATCACCATTTGTATGAATTTGACATTATCTTTTTGTAATGTGTTCCATATTATATTTCAGCTCAATAGAAGGCCATCTAGATCAAGAAGGATTAAATGCTTCCTTGTATTGATTGGATGATAAATATTTTCTCCATGTAACAAACAATACCTATAAACAAATACACCATAAGTATAAGCAAAGTTTTAAGATTTCTTATTGATATAAACATATGCATAATCTTATAGAATACATGTTACTTGTGTTGGTGCAATGAAGTCCAAGCTTACGTACTAGATCAATACACATAAGCTTGATGTATTAAGCATATCGCTTGAAAAGCTTCATATGTACAATCTCTTGTAACTTTGAGTCTAATTACTCATTGTAAAAGTGATGTAGACCCATGAGGAGTTAGAAAGCTTGAAATCTCGTATCATTTGGTAGTTAAAGACAAGAGAGAATCAATCCTATACTTTACAATTACGTTTAGGTGAGGATTTGAATTTGAATTCAAATGCTTGGCTCCAATACAAAGCTATAAAAGTTAAGAAGAAAATCCTGCATGTATCTCAAGGTTCTAAGATCATTTCCATATACCTTCAGTGAGAAGAAGAGCACAGCTCATAGCCCTCTCATGCTACACTAATTGGGCAATGCTTTATTTCCAATGACCTTGTAATTTTACATGATTTAATCAATACATGTTCATTACTTCCTACTCTCATATCTCTGTCACACTCTATTAGAATAGTGACTTTGTCAGAGCTGGTTCTCATTACATAGTTCAACCTTTTGCATGATTCAAAGCATGACATCTTCAGCATACTGACTATTATGATCCTACAAAGTTTCAGTGACTTTGGTTCTTGGAATCACTGGATATCATTCGATTAATGCTCACTAGTGTGTGACTATCTAGGCGCGTAAAAGTTGGGGGTGTTGCTTATCTTTCTAGACGAAATTCTTTGCATATAATCTATCATTTTAGATGATTCCACTCATCATTGGTAGCTTGTTAAGCTAATTAAAGTTCCCCAGAAGTAATTTTACTGATTTCTACTGTACATAGAGAATTGAGTAAAACAATGCACAAGTGTCTCAACCAAAGTAAGAAGTTTTGTGCATTGAATCATATGCATGCCTATCTGTTTTGATCCTATCATTTGTGCATCATCTTCCAAACAACATATATGATCATTTATGCTTATTATCTAGATAAGGGGGCCCAAAAAACTCTCTAGTCATCACTTATAGCAGGTGTGAAGAAGGTTTTAGCTACACCAAATCATCTCTTGTGATTATCCACCATCTCCTTCAACAATGGTATCAAAGCAAGCACAATCAAGATGGGAGATTGTTTTCCATCCTTCCATCCCTAAGGATGTAAGCATACCTTCGAGGGAGAAGCTTATATGGATACATCTCAAGAGGTGAAGACATGCCAATCTTCAGAAGCAAGAATCAACCAAGAAGGGAAGAGCAAGAGAGGCTAACCACATGGTGTGCAAAGGATGCTCTTGCAAGGTCATATTTACTAAAATCAATCTCTGATTTCTTATTATAATCATGTTAAAAACTATAAAACCTCCCAAGAGACTTGGGAAGTGCTTTCATCATACTTCTCCTCCAACACAAGAGCTAGGAAGAATTAGTTGTGGATGGAATTCACAACTCTCAAGAAGAAATCAAAGCAAGGAGTAGCCCACTATGTAACCAAAATGAAAGGTTGTAGACGAACTTGGAAGCATTGGAGAAGAAATAGAGGAAGAGCACATAGTGAGGCAGATCATCAATGGGATTAAAGATGATGACATGTGGGAATCCTTCAACAATGCAATGGGTCTCTACATGGATATGCAGATACGTCTCCTCAACATCTTGATGAGACAACTCTTCACCCATGAAGCAAAGCTCAATAGAAATGGTGACAACTCAAGAGGTAACCAATCTTCTGCTCTTTATACAGATAGAATAAAGCTAAGGATAAAGGTAAAAGTAAGAAACAAGATGAAGAGGCTAGTACCTCTCAAGCCTATTATGTAGGAAGAGGAAGAGGTGCTAGAGGTAGGGGCAGAGGATGTAAGCAAGGTAGGGGGAGACCCTACAACAACTCACCATGCAACATATGTGGTCTCAACAACCACACTACTAAAGAATGCTACAAGAATACAAGGAACCAAAGGGGAAGAGACTTCCATAGAGGAAGCTATGGATAAACAAGAGGTAGGTACAACAATGGTGGAGGCAACTATAACCATAACTACAATCAAGGCTACAACAACAACAAGGAGACTTTAGAAGAAGAAGGGACTTCAATAACTACATTTAAGATCAAGCGAATTCTCTGCTCATTATAAACATGACATTCAAGCAATGTAAAGATGATGAGCATCTCTTTTACATTGACTCAGGTTGTTCAAATCATGTGGCAAGAAATGTAGCACTCTTATCTGATCTTGAAGAACCAAAGGGAAAGCATGAGGTACAAATAGGTGATGGCACCAAACATTCAGTTATGCAAATTGGAAATGTCAAGACATCAGACGATAGTATGAACCTTTTGAGAAAAGTTCTATATGTGCCTACCATAATCAAAAATCTAATTAGTGTTGGGCAGAGGGACCTAGCAAAGATTCATCCATCTCAAGTTCTAGCTGCTATATCTCTTTTATTGATGATTACAGAAGGTGAAAAATTCTCTCTTTCATGAAGCATAAGGATGAGGTGTTTTCATGTTTCAAGAAGTATCTAGCACTAGTTGAAAACCAAATAAGAAGGAGCTTGAAGAGAATCACATTTGATGGAGGTGGTGAGTATTTCTCACATGAGTTTGATCTATTCCTATAGGACAGAGGCATAAAGAGGGAAGTAACAACCATGTATACTCTTGAATTGAATGGAGTGGTAGAGACAAGGAATAGGTTAATTGTTGAGGCCGCTAGACCCATGTTGAATGAGAAAAAATTAACAAATTATTTATGGGAAGAGGCTCTTTCTACAGCCACCTATTTGGTTACCAGGCTTCCATCCAAGTCATTGGATGGTATGACACCATATGAATCTTGGAATGGTAGGAGACCCTCATTGGATCATTGCAAGATATTCGAGTGTATTGCCTATGCACGCATCCCATCACAAATTAGAGAGAAACTTGACCCTAAGTCTGAGAAATGCATATTCATTGGGTATGATCAGAATAAAAAGGGATATTGTCTTTACAATCCCACTAACAAGGCATTCATAGTTAGTAGGGATGTAGTATTTGATGAGAACACTTCTTGTTTTGAAGATGATTGCACGAAAATCAAATTATCATATGATTTGGAAAGTGATTTTCCGACCCTAAATCAAGAACACCAATACCAAGCAGAGGACATCAACTCAGAAGATGAGGAGCATGTTGACTTCAAAGCTTGGAAGTCGAGGCAAGTGCAAACACAAGCAACTAGAGGATCTACCCAAGTCTTCGAATCAAGATTTTACGAGGTCACAAAGAGAAAGTATGAAGCCCATAAGGTATGGATATGATACATGCTTAGTCACAAAGCACTTTTTATACATCACTAAAGATTCAATGGCAGAGGAGCCTTCTTCATTTGAAGAGGCTAAGAAGAAGAAAGAGTGGATAGAAGCCATGCAGGAAAAAGTGGAAGCATTGTATGAAAACCACACTTGGGACCTAGTTCCCAAGAAACTGGATGTGAAAGTAATTGGTTCAAGGTGGATATATAAATTTAAAAAGAACTATGATCGTTCTATAAACAAGTACAAGACAAGACTAGTGGCAAAGGGATTTGCCCAAACACATGGACTAGATTATGAAGAAATATTTTCACCTGTATCAAACATGCTAACAATCAGGGTATTGGTAAGTCTTGCTACATCAGCAAATTGGAATTTATATCAGTTAGATGTCAGGAATGAATTTTTTAAATGGTTGGATATGAGAAGAAGTATATATGGCACAACCACGAGGTTTTGAAGATGAAGAGAAAGCAGGATATGTATGCAACCTTAGAAAAGCACTCTATGGTCTAAAGCAAGCTCCTAGAGATTGGAACCATAGACTTGTTACCTATTTGCAGGATCAAGGCTTTGTAGCAAGCAAGGCAGACTCTTGTTTATTTGTGAAGAAGAATAAATCAGAGGTCATCTACTTTTTTTAAATATAAAGGAAGTTTGGCATTAGCCTACTCTCCCGAACTTGAATTGAATAAAGAAAAGTACAAGAGAAGGGGACTAGCACCCACGGGACCCCACACATCCCACAAAGAGGTCATCTACTTGTGTGCCTATGTAGATAATATCATTATTACACGTAATGATTGTGATGGTATCAAGTAGGTCAAGGCTCAACTCATGAAAGAATTCAAAATCAGTGATCTAGGGTTGTTAATCTAATTTCTTGGCTTAGAGTTTGTGTATACAGATTAAGGTATATTCATCACACAAAGAAAGTACATAAATGATATGTTGATAAAGTTTAAGATGGAGAACACTAACGACGCAGGTATTCCCATGGAGATCAATCATAAACTAAGTTCATGGAGGTAAACTACTTGAAGATATTACAGGGTATCAACAACTTGTGGGTAGTCTTAATTATGCTACTTTGAAAAGATTGGATATTGCATATGTTGTGAGTACATTGAGTCAATTCATGCATGTAGCAAGGAAGCCACACATGGAAGCTGCAAAGAGGGTGCTTAAGTACCTGATGGGCACAATGAATGATGGATTATTCTATCCCTTTGATATAGATATAAAGTTATATTCTCATGCAGATTGGGCTGGCTCCAAGGATGATAGGAGGAGCACTTCAGGGTACCTATCTTTTGCAGGTTCAAAACTCATATCATGGTCATCCAAGAAGCTACCAACCGTGACCTTATCTTCCATAGAAGCAGAGTATAGAGGCTTGGCTAATACAATTCAGGAAGCTATGTGACTTAAGCAATTGTATGAAGATTTGTCCCGATACATTCCTACACTCCAATTATCTCTGGAGATAATACCAGCTCACTTCATTTGGTTGTTAATCATGTGTACCATGCCAGGTCTAAGCACATTGAAGTGCATTATCATTATGTAAGGGAGAAATTTCTAAGCAAGGATAATCAATTAGCATATGTATCAACTCATTTGCAATGTGCAGATTTACTTACCAAAGCATTGGATGGAAGAAAGATGAACATGATCAAATTGATGATTTGACTAAAAGAGATCAAGAAGCAATGAAGATCAAGCATGTTAGGCTTCAGAGGGAGCTATTGGTGCAATTAAGCCCAAGCCTACATACTTGATGAATACACATAAGCTTGATGTATTAAGCATATCACTTGACAAGCTTCATATGCAGAACCTCTTGTAACGTTGAGTCTAATTACTCATTGTAAAAGTGATATAGGCCCACGAGTAGCTAGAAAGCTTGGAATCTTGTATCATTTGGTAGTTAAACACAAGAGAGAATGAATCCTATACTTTACGATTACTTTTAAGTGAGGATTTGAATCTGAATTCAAATGCTTGGCTCCAATACAAAGCTATAAAAGCAGGGAAGAAAATCCTACGTGTATCTCGAGGTTCTCAGATCATTTCCATGTACCTTCATTGAGAAGAGGAGCTTACCTCATATCTCTCTCATCCCTTTGAGGATTTGTATGTGAATTCAAATGCTTGGCTCTAATACAAAGCTATAAAAGCAGAGAAGAAAAGCCCACATGTATCTCGGTTCTGAGATCATTTCCATGTAGCTTCGTTGACAAGAGGAGCTCACCTCATAGCTCTCTCATCCTACACTCATTGAGCAATGCCTTATTGCCAATGACCTTGTAATTTCACATGATTTAATCAATACATGTTCATTACTTCCTACTCTCATATCTCTATCACACTTTATCAGAATAGTGACTTTGTCTTACCTGGTTCTCACTGTGTAGTAGATCATTTTGCATGCTTCAAAGCATGACATCTTCAGCATGCTGCCTATGTTGATCCTACAAAGTTTCATTGAATTCGGTTCTCGCAATCATTGGATATCATTCGAGTAATGCTCATTGGTCTGTGACTCTCTAGGCCCCTAAAAGCCGGGGGTGTTGTTTATCTTGCTAAACATACTTTTCTGCATATATTCTATCATTTTTGATGATTCTACTCATGATTAGTAGCTTGTTAAGCTAATTAAAGTTCCCCAAAATGAAATTTTACTAATTTTTGTTTTAATAGAGAATTGAGTAAAACACTAAGTAGGTTTCTGAACCAAAATAGCAAGTTTTGTGCATTGAATCATATGCCTACCTATCTATTTTGATTCTATCATTTGTGCATCATCTTCCAAACAAATGATCAGTTGTGCTTATTAGCTAGCTAAGGAGGCCCAAAACAATCTATATCCATCACTTATAGTAGTTGTGAAGTAGGTTTTAGATACACCATCTCATCTCTTGTGATTATCCACCATCTCATTCAACAACTTGGACATTCTTTCTATTTGATTTAAAGAATCAATTTTGCTTTGCAAAAATATTTAAATTAACAAACATGAAAAAAAGTAGTTAAGGAATTGGTTAAAATTTTAAAAAAATTATAATATTAGACAATATACCTAGTAGAATCCAATTATTAAAATAGACAAGAGATGTCCAATTTCAACTCACAAATGTATGATACTAATAATAAATAAAAAGTTTTAAATAATAATAGACTCACATCACTTTATTCAACAAGAGGTATTTTATTCAAAAAAGGTTTTTATAGTTTGCACTGCTTACAAGAATAACGTGAATGATTGACATGAATACAATCATCATTAATGTATAAAAATTAATTCATACTTTCAAAATTATAAAATTTATTAAAATAAATTGATCAATGTTTTTTCAATGTTCATTTTTTATTCTTATGGTTGAAGTACGTGCCATTTCTTTGCTCATTCTAACATCTCTATTATCTATATATTTATTACTGACATTGCACCATTGATGCAAAGAAGGATCATTTTCAAAAAGTGAAGAGCAACGTGATTCTAATTGTTTTTCTTCAACATCATTTAAGCATATACCAAAATATTTGAGTTTTTTGGATAAACTATTTGCAGAACAATTCCTTGACAATACAGCTCTACAACATAAACTCTCTTTGTGAGCATACATCATGATGAAATCATTAATAAAAACTTTATTTATGAATTCATCAAGGCCTTTCTAAAAATGAATATCTAGATTTTCTTGATTTACTTAATCAATTAGCTAAAAATTATCTTCTTCGCTAATGTACATAAGCACTATTGCAAAATTCAACTCTCCTTTAACCCAAGGGTTACTGCTTTGAATAGCTCAAACTTTAAGAGTCATCTTTGTAGAAATTTGTTGAACTCCTTCAATAAGCATATTAACATGCAAAAAGTCAATAAAAGATATCATAATGTATTCTTTCTCTAAGTTCAGCACACAAGTTGCAAAAACCAATTTCGATAAGAAGGTTGTCGAGATACATTCATTCTGAGCACGTAAATTGTAAAGTTCTAAATAAAATCTAAAGAAAGAAATTTTGAATGATAAAACTTTCTCCATAAAAGAATTCCCAACTTATTTAATTCAAAACCAAATCCATAGATTGACCATGGCCTAATATTTGTGGTGGTCTTGATGCCCATTGCAACTATGTACAAAAGAGTAAGAAAAGTTTTCAAAGCGTTTGGTAGAGGAGGATACTTCTTTTCCCTGTTTAATTAAAACTTCACAAAAGTATCACTTGAAATTCTAATTTTTGCATATTGTACATCCAGAATGTTATATTTCTCATATAGCTTTTTCCATGCAAAAACCTTTGTTGCAAAAATATCAATAAAAAAGGTAATTATTACTCTTTAACATAGGATTAGTTTTTAATCTCCATGCCATTTCTTCCATGTTAAACATGTACTTTGAATATTTTTCTATCTTTAACGCACTTGGATCAATAAGCATAAGAACAAGAATGTTTTTCACTCTAGGATGAAGCGGGATGATTATAACAGCCCAACACAACAATGGAAGATCATTGCCCTCAACTAAGCCTACAAGCAATGATATATGCTCATTGTTCTGAATTTTTCTATAAATATGTACAGAAAATGAATTTTTCAACAAGATTTAATTCATTTCGAATAGATATTCAAGCATGGAGAATCATCCAATCCAAAGGAGGGTATCTTTTCGCAATACTCCCTCCCTGTGTACAAAGATAAAACTTCACACACGGATGTTTTGCACAACTCACTTAGTCAAAGATCTTGAAAATTTGGCATACTTTGGGGCACTATGTAAGAGACCACTATAAGCTTTAAATCAATCAAAATGTTCCAGTAGGATGAAAAAAGGCAAAGTGCCATTCAAGCATTCCACGAACGAGTTATTAAACAAAGTGGTTACTTCGATGGTAAGAATGCCACACAATTTTTTAAAGAATTCGAGTTGGAAGCTCGATACCTTAGAACCAGACTCACTCCCGTAAATGATATAGAACTTATTGAAAACTTTGTATATGTGTCAGAGTTGCACTTACGTGACCAGTTAACAATGAAGGCCCAAATGAGGTGGCCTCAATAAAAATTGGCTCTAATAAAGATGTTCGCTCTTGAGGATATTGATAAAGTAACTCGAGCAACATTCTTTAAGTGGATTCACAAATCGAAAGACCAAGAAAGTCTGGCTATAAAAAGGGAATTTGACCATCAGTACGATGACTTGAGAGAACATGATCGGAAAGCAATGGAACATGAAAGGGTTTCATTGTTTTTACAAGCGATAGATATAAAGTCCTGCGAGGAACTTCTCCCATAATTGCAAGATATGGAGATAGATTCCGGGCTTACAGAGAATTGGGATGAGGTAGAAGTAGTACTGAAGAGGTATGTAGAAGAGAAAAGAGCTATGGCAAAGTTTATGCAAGATTGGTAGGAGGACTTACAAGAAGAACAAATACAGGTACCACATCAGTCTGCCCCAAGTGCTCAGGTTAATCAACCAACTGGGAAGAGGTTTTTGCCTCCCAATACCATGGAAGAGATGTTTAAAAGGTTTAGTGATTTGATGATCGAGAGTGTTAAGCAGATGATGGAATCCCAAACCCCAAAAATAACTAATAATAAAGTCCCAAAAGCTCCTGAAATTAAAAGATGCATCTAGTATGAATGTTTGGAGTGTGAAGAGAGATGGTGGATGCAATCCAAAGATGAGTAGGTGCCGCTACAACCAGCTTCACACCAGCCAACTGAGACTTCAGAGTTGATTAGTAGACCCTTTGAGCTTCCTAAATCCACCAAAATATCAGCCAAGTACTTTGGAACATGTATCCCAAAAGTTTAAGTCAAGACAGGCTAGTTGCGAAATGACTAGCTCCCAAAACTTGCTATTTTTGGACATACACCTGCTGGAAAAAATGAACAGTGCTCTCAACCTGGAAGGAATTAGAAAAATTCCTTTTGGGCATAGCAAATAGACTTAGCAAGCTTCCTATTCCAAGTTAAAACACTTCAAATGATGGACTGAGCACTGAGAACAAGTTTCATCAAGTTCTGGAACATTCCCACAATTCTCGGGGCTCTGCAGAGATAGACCAGTAAGCAGTAAAATGCAGATATCTCCAAAAGTATAAATCCAATGACCTTGAAAATTTATAGGTAGAAACTAGACAGTGAGAGATATCCAACGCACTTTAAAACACTGAAAAAGGTTCAGTAAAACTCGAGATATGACCTTCTGAAGTTACTGCTCTGAGTGAGTATAGCAGAGAACAAAACAGAGAGGTAGATGATAATAAATGTATAGATTCACATATGATTACAACCACATTGGCAATGAATCTTTGCACAATGGGAGTAGAATGATAGAGCTATGGAGTAAGCTCTTCAATCTCTACAAAATGACATGAAGTGGTCACGTACAAGGCTTGCTAATCGCCTCTTCCTTCTTGCTCCTTTTATAGCTATTCTTGGAGGGAGTTTTGAATTCGAATTCGAATGGCTCCACCTAAAAGTGATCCCCAAAGTTAGGAGAGATTCCCTCAGCTCAAAAATTCGTGATTTTGGTAGTTGGAGCCACGAATTTGCTTTTACATCATGGATGAGGTAAGCCATCCTTTTACTTTTTTCTTTTTCCATTTACAAGAGATAAAATGTACTCTTTTACAAGAGGTGTTCACATGACTACTCATGTGACTTACAAATGAGGATAATATCAAGCATATCAAGCATGTAGGCTTGGGCAAAATGCACCAACAGCTCCCCCTCAAGCCTAACATGCTTGGCCTCCAAATAAGTCTTCAATTGTCCTTGATTTCCTGCAAACCAATCATCAACTTGAATCTACTTAATTTCGTACCATCAAGAGCTTTCGTCAACATGTCTGCACATTGCATATCTGTAGAGACATAGGATAGTTGAATATCCTTGCTCATTAGCTTCTCCCTTACATAATGGTAGTGGACTTCAATATGCTTGGTTCTAGCATGGTATACCGGATTAGCTGCTAGATGTAGTGAGCTTGTGTTGTCACCAAAAATGTGAGGTGTTGAAGAATGAAGTCCAAGATCTGTGTACAAAGATTTTAACCACATGATTTCTTGAGTTGCATTAGCCAAACCTCTATATTCAGCTTCAGTAGAAGATAATGCCACGGTTGGTTGCTTCTTCGATGACCAAGAAATGATTTTTGAACCTGCAAATGATATATACCCTGATGTGCTTCTTCTATCATCTTTAGATCCGGCCCAATCTGCATCTGAGTAGACCTTTAGCTCAATATCTGAAGTATATGAATAGAACAAACCTTCATTCATGGTCCCCTTTAGGTACTTGAGGACTCGCTTGGCCGCTTCCATATGTGGTCTTCTCGGCTTATGCATAAACTGACTCAATATGCTAACACTATAGCATATATCCACCCTTGTGAGTGTTGCATAGTTCAAACTTCCAACCAAGCTTTGATAGCTTGTGATGTCTTCAATTGGCTCTCCTTCATAAGCACTAAGCTTATGATTTTGCTCCATAGGTGTACCTGCACACTTTGTATTTTCCATCTTGAACTTGACGAGCATGTCATGGACATACTTCCTTTGTGTGATGTATATACCTGAATCTGTGTAGATCAACTCCAATCCAAGAAAATAAGTGAGTGGTCCGAGGTCACTTATTTTGAACTCCTCCTTCATTTGACTCTTTACCTGTTTGATTCCTTCAAGATCATTGCCTGTGATAATAATATCATCAACATACACACATAAATAGATCACTTCAGATCCATTCCTCTTTATGAACAAAGAGGTATCCGCCTTGCTAGCTTTGAATCCTTGGTCCTGCAAATAAGTCACCAATCTGAAATTCCAAGCTCTTGGAGCTTGCTTCAATCCATACAAAGCTTTCTTTAGTTTGCATACATAGTTAGGATGATGTGCATCCTCATATCCAGGAGGTTGTGCCATATACACTTCCTCAGAAATCCATCCA
The DNA here is from genome assembly GCA_020310875.1 of Ceratopteris richardii. NCBI lineage: Eukaryota > Viridiplantae > Streptophyta > Polypodiopsida > Polypodiales > Pteridaceae > Ceratopteris > Ceratopteris richardii. The sequence goes on from CM035406.1 coordinate 186,900,711, forward strand.
TTCAAGAAAGCATTCTTTACATCAAGTTGATAAAGATTCCAATTTCTAGATGCAGCAAGACTTATGAGAACCCTAATTGTAGGCATTTTTGCAACAGGAGAGAAAGTCTCCTCATAATCAATAACATGGGTTTGAGCAAACCCTTTAGCAACTAACCTTGCTTTGTGTCTATTTATACTTCCATCTGGATTCTTCTTGATTTTGTATATCCATCGAGATCCGATTATCTTCATAGATGGCTTGTTAGGTACAAGCTCCCAAGTGTCATTCTCCTTCAAGGCTTCCATTTCTTCATCCATTGCATCTCTCCAAGCTTTCTTGCTTTGTGCTTCTTCGAATGTGGTAGGTTCTTCATTGGTTGAATCCTTTGCAATGTAGATTGAGTGCTTGGTGACCAAAGAAGTATCATAACCAAACCTCTCTGGTTTCTTCTTCTCCCTCGAAGACCTTCTAAGTGGTTGATGTGAGCTCTCGGGTCCATATGTAGCATCCTGCATCTTTGCTTTACCTTTGTTCTTCCATAGCTTTAGTCTTTCCAAGTCTTCTAGGTCAATCTCCGAATCACTTTCTTCAATCTGCTTTGGCTCCTTTGGTTGAAGTGATGGAAAATCTTCATCCAAGTCATATGGCAGCTTCACTTTCCTGTCATCATCAAACCATGATTTGTTTTCATCAAAAATTACATCTCTACTCACAGAAAATCCTTTATTGGTTGGATTGTACAATCTATATCCTTTTTGGTTTTGATCATAACCAATGAATACACACTTCTCTGCCTTGGGATCCAATTTCCCTCTTACTTGAGAAGGAATGTGAGCATAGGCTAAGCATCCAAAGATTTTACAATGCTCTAGACTAGGTCTTCTTCCATTCCACACTTCATATGGAGTGGTTCCATCTAGTGACTTAGATGGAAGTCTATTTATGAGATATGTGGCTGTCGACACAGCCTCTGCCCATAGGTAGTTCGGCAATCCCTTTTCATTGAGCATGGACCTTGCAGCTTCGACAATAGCTCTGTTCCTCCTCTCTGCTACACCATTGAGTTCGGGTGTATACCTTGTAGTGACTTCCCTTTTAATGCCTCTTTCATGCAAGAAGGCATCAAATTCAAAAGAGAAGTATTCTCCTCCACCATCTGATCTGAGTCGTTTCAAAGTCCTACCTGTTTGGTTTTCAACAAGAGCAATATACTTCTTAAAGCAATTAAACACTTCATCCTTGTGCTTCATGAAAAACAGAATGGTCCACCTGCTACAATCATCTATGAAAGACACATAATATCTTGAGCCTGATATAGATGGCTCCTTACTTGGACCCCACACATCCGTGTGCACTAGATCCAAAGGATTTTGATACATATATCCTTTCTTATTGAAAGGTTGTCTATGAGCCTTGCCGAGTTGACAAGCTTCACACTTATAAATCATGTGTTGCCTTGTGATATTAGGCAAACCAAGTACACTTTGGTCCCTGCAAATCTGTTTGAGTGTCCTCTCACCAATGTGAGCAAGCCTTTTGTGCCATATCTCCAACTCTGTTAGAGTTTGAGATCCATAGCTAAACAAAGCTATGTTCTTTGTATCTTCCACTTCAAAAGTGAAAAGCCTTCCTGTCTTTTCTCCTTTGGCAATCCTTCGAAAGCCTTGCCTTGGGTCTTCAACATATGCTCCAAATCGATTGAATCTAACCTGCAATCCTTTTTCAACAATCTGTCCAACACTTATTAAATTTTTGGTAATTGTAGGGACATACAAGACTTTGCTTAAGAGGTTCATATTCCCATCTGATGTCTTCACATTACCTATCTTCTCCACTGAGTGCTTTGTGTCATCTCCTGTCTGCACTTCATGCTTGTTATGAGGATCTTCCAAATCAGAAAGTAAAGCCACATTTCCTGCTACATGGTTCGAGCATCCCGAATCAATGTAAAATATGTGATCATCATCCTTACCCTTCTTTGTTGATAGATTCATAATCAATAATGAATCTTCTTGACTTTGGTCCTCTGCATAGTTATTGTAATCTCTTCTTCCTCTATGGCCACTTTGATAGTTGTTGTTGTTGTTGTAATTGTTGTTGTAGTAGTTGTTGTTGTAGCCTCCATTGTACCTGCCTCTATTTGATCCATAGCCACCTCTATTGAATCCTCTTCCTCTTGAGTTCCTCGGGTTCCTGAAACATTCTTCAGTAGTATGGTTAGATAAGCCACATATGTTGCAAGGTTGAGATGATTGGAATCTCCCCCTGCCTTGCTTTCCACTTCTGCCTCTTCCTCTAGCTCGTCCTCTACCTGCAAAGTTTGCTTGGAAAGAGCTTCCTTCATCTTCATTCTTTCTATTCTTTGACTTGTCCTTGACCTTAGCTTTATCAGAATATAAGGCAGAAGTTTGATTACCTCTTGAGGACTCACCACCTTTGCTAATCTTTGCTTCATGAGTGAAGAGTTGGCCCATGAGTGTGTTGAGGTCGGGTACATGCATATCCATGTATAAATCCATGGCTGTTGTGAATGACTCCCACTTGTCGTCTGCTTTGATTCCATTCATGATTTGTCTTATGATTTGCTCCTCTTCAATTACCTCTCCAATGCTTCCAAGTTGGTCGGAAATCTCCTTCATCTTTGTGACATAATCAGTCACATTTTGCTTCGGGCTTTTCTTCATTGTTGTGAACTCCATCCACAATTGGTTCTTCCTTGCTCGAGTGTTGGAAGAGAAGAAAGAAGCAAGTGCATTCCAGGTTTCTCTTGATGTCTTGCATCCCTTGACATGAGGTAAAAGAAAATCAGAGATTGAGTTTAGAATATAGGACCTTGCAAGTGCATCCTTCGAACACCAATTCGAAAGTCCTTCCACTTCTTCATGTGATGGTTGCCCTTTGTTCCTCATGGTTGGCATTGCTTCATCTCCGGATATGAATCCATATAGATTCCTTCCTTGAAGGTAAGCCTCCATCCTTAGATACCATGCCGGGTAGTTGTTTCGATCCAATTTGTCAATTGTTGATGGAAATCCATCTCCCATGTTGCTTGACTATGCTCTGATACCACTGTGAAGAGAGATGGTGGATGCAATCCAAAGATGAGTAGGTGCCGCTACAACCAGCTTCACACCAGCCAACTGAGACTTCAGAGTTGATTAGTAGACCCTTTGAGGTTCCTAAATCCACCAAAATATCAGCCAAGTACTTTGGAACATGTATCCCAAAAGTTTAAGTCAAGACAGGCTAGTTGCGAAATGACTAGCTCCCAAAACTTGCTATTTTTGGACATACACCTGCTGGAAAAAATGAACAGTGCTCTCAACCTGGAAGGAATTAGAAACATTCCTTTTGGGCATAGCAAATAGACTTAGCAAGCTTCCTATTCCAAGTTAAAACACTTCAAATGATGGACTGAGCACTGAGAACAAGTTTCATCAAGTTCTGGAACATTCCCACAATTCTCGGGGCTCTGCAGAGATAGACCAGTAAGCAGTAAAATGCAGATATCTCCAAAAGTATAAATCCAATGACCTTGAAAATTTATAGGTAGAAACTAGACAGTGAGAGATATCCAACGCAGTTTAAAACACTGAAAAAGGTTCAGTAAAACTCGAGATATGACCTTCTGAAGTTACTGCTCTGAGTGAGTATAGCAGAGAACAAAACAGAGAGGTAGATGATAATAAATGTATAGATTCACATATGATTACAACCACATTGGCAATGAATCTTTGCACAATGGGAGTAGAATGATAGAGCTATGGAGTAAGCTCTTCAATCTCTACAAAATGACATGAAGTGGTCACGTACAAGGCTTGCTAATCGCCTCTTCCTTCTTGCTCCTTTTATAGCTATTCTTGGAGGGAGTTTTGAATTCGAATTCGAATGGCTCCACCTAAAAGTGATCCCCAAAGTTAGGAGAGATTCCCTCAGCTCAAAAATTCGTGATTTTGGTAGTTGGAGCCACGAATTTGCTTTTACATCATGGATGAGGTAAGCCATCCTTTTACTTTTTTCTTTTTCCATTTACAAGAGATAAAATGTACTCTTTTACAAGAGGTGTTCACATGACTACTCATGTGACTTACAAATGAGGATAATATCAAGCATATCAAGCATGTAGGCTTGGGCAAAATGCACCAACATGGAGCACCATAGATACTCGTGTGAGAGCTTTAAAGAAGCATTGGCTAAATATCTAGTATTCATAAAGAAGAAGATGATTTATTACTCGACGACTAGAGAAAAAGTAAACATCAATTTTGTTCGGGGAGGCATGAGAGTGTTTTTCCTTGGAACTTTTGGTAATGTTGCTTGAACATCTCATACATCTACATACATCTATATACGCGTGTCACGTAATTGATGAAAATCATGACAAAGAATTAGGGTCTAAAGTGATAAAGTCACTAGATTAGGGAAAGATGTATTATGAAATCTTAAAGTCAACAAGAAATGAAATCCGAGGTGTAACTAGATGGAACAATCCTATAGATACTCTCTTCGTTGTTACTTATTTATGCTCTTTAGTGGATCACGAGGCAGTAGTGGAAGAAAAATAGAGGAGAACTAATGAAGGTGAAGAATAGAAAAGGAGAACCAGGCATCAAGTAGAAGCTTCATAAGAACAATCTCAAACACCAAACCAAATCAACCAGTACAAACAAACCAACCCACTCAAGTAATTCCACCATTACAACCAACAATAATCCAACCAAATCAAACTCCGACTCAAGTGCAAAATCCTACTTCTCCTGAGATGCCAATTCCTACTCAAGTTAATAATCCTCCTCACGATCAAGAGATGAAACTCGCAAGGAGAGGTCAAGGGAGAGGGAAAAACCGATTGTATATGCTAAAGTCGCACATTGAGCAAGCCAGGGATTTAAAACAAGCTCTTTAGAAAAGAGTGCTTGATAGTGTGATTGAATTTACACTACATGAGTTCCTTAGAATAGCTAAATGGGAACTTTTAGAAGTAACTATCAACCTTTTAAGGAGAAAAACGTATCCAATAGCCGACGTGCAAGAGATTGAGAAGATGGATGAAGAGGCATGTGTTCAAGCCATGCAAGCGTAAGTACAAGAGTTGAAAAGTGTACTTGAACAAACTCAAACTAATGCATAGCCATACGCACATGAGAAAATATTTTTGGAGTGAAATTATCCAGATATAACTCCTTCAAGTCATTATACTAGAGATCATTGGGCTCGAGCTATGACTAAGACATTCTACGATTAGATAAAATCAGTACACTATTTGTCACTCTTATCGATCACGGATCTGAAATCAACTTAATGTTCAAAGATCTCTACATGAAAGGGAAATGGCCAATAGATATGCCACCAGGTTAGAGAGTCAAGGCTGCTAATATGAAGCTAGGTGAGCTATTTGGTGCATGCCCACAAGTACTAGTCACAATCAGAGATGTTAGTGATAATCAAAACTCTTTTGTCCAAGATCATTCCAACTACTTGTTGATTTTAGGGAAGTCCTACATTACTGCCTTGAGGATGGAGACAAGAGTCTTAGAGGATGGATCCATCTGTGCACGAATCTGAAGCAAGGATGAAAAGAAAACAGTCCACTTTATGACGGTTTGTGTAGACCATGTTAGGAATAGAATTTCTCTTCAGAAAAGACCTACCTGTAAGGAACTTGAAGGTCAAAGATTTTAAACGAATCTTTCATAAATTGGGACTATGGAAGCTTGGATAGCAAAAAGATCCCGAATGTAAATATGTTCATATCAAGTTTCATAGCACTTTCTTCAACAAGTTCATTTCAGTTCTGCGTTTTTTTTAGTTAAAAAAGTGGGAAAGACAATACATAGCAGATCTTTAGAGAACTTTTATGGATGTAGAGTGCTCAAGTTCGATGAAGAAATTTTCGGAGTTTTTGATGAGATATCTTCTGCAGATACATTGTTTGATTTGCAAGAATTGATTGAAGGAAGAGGAAGTATCCATGTGATTCAAACACACTCTTTCTATGTATAAGAAAATAGAAAATTTTGAGAAAGATGAAACGAAAAAGAATCTTTTGTTGAAACAAAATACAAAATGATCGATAGAAAAATTAAACGAGCTATAGTTCCGCTTCATGAGAATAGTAATGAACTTATGGATGGTGCAAAAGCCCAGCCACCTCTTAGAGATAGAAGGAAAATAGGCCACAAATTTACCAAAGAAACACTTGAGCAATTTGAGTTAGGGAAAGATGGACTTCTTAGTGAAAAGATGAGGAATGTATTCTCCTGGATGATATTTAGACATGGAAAGGCTTTTTCTTTCAATGCCCACGAAATTGGGTGTGTAGATCTATTTGTGGTATCACCGATGATAATTTTTACGATACCACATGTACCTTGGAATCTTCAATCGATTCCAGTACCAAAAGCTCACATTTCACAGTTGATTGACTTGTTGAATGAAAATATTAGAATGAGGATACTTGAGCCATCAAGTTCCCCTTAATCTAACCATAGGTTCACAATACCATAGAAAAATGGATCACTAAGGTTTATTCAGGATCTACAACCGATAAATAAGGTGACAATTAGAAATATGGGAACTTGGCCTATCGTAGATGAGTATGCAAAAGCCTTTGTAGGAAGATCTATTTATTCAATGGGGCATTTACACTCTAGGTATGACCAATTCCATCTAACCCTTGAGAGTCGCGACATGAAGGCTATGAGGATACCACTTGGGCTTGTGTGCATGTGCACTTTGCCACAAGGCGCCACGAACTCGGTGGCACATATGATGAATGGTATGCATAAGGTGCTTAGGGATTTTATTCCGCAGCTAACCATGCCATTCATTGATGATGTCCCTATTAAAGGTTGCGAGGAAAAAGATAAAGATGAGACTCTTGACGAGGATGGATGTCAGAAATTTATCAAAATTCACGTAAAAGACTATGAACCCATTCTTAGTTGGCTCAAAGAGGTTCATTTGATATTATCCACAGAGAAATCAGTATTTGGAGTGCAAGAGGTTCTGATTGTAGGAAGCTTGTGTGGTCCTAAAGGAAGAAAACCCTACCCGAAGAAATTAGATGCCATTCAACACATGAAAGAGGTCTGCTCCTCAATCATTGAGCTGAGGAGATTTCTTGGGGCATGTGTTTTCTATGTAGTGTTCTAATTCACATAAATGACTGTGAATCCATTCTTAGTTGGATGGAAGAGGTACATTTGACATTGTCTATAGAGAAATCAGTATTTGGAGTTCAAGAGGTTCTGATTGTAGGAAGCTTGTGTGGTCCTAAAGGAAGAAATTCATGCCCGAAGAAAGTAGATGTCATTCAACACATAAAAGAGATTTGCTGCTCAATCATTGAGTTCAGGAGATTTCTTGGGGCATGTGTTTTCTTATTGCAAATGAGTGCTTCATACATTTTGTTCCCATTTATTTTTTGTTGAACGCCATGACTCCAACTTGCATGTTTACCGCATAAGGTGTTAGAATATAGTGCACTTATGTTTCTATTATATTGTGTGCATTTGAGTGCATACACATTCATGGTTCAAATACATTAATGCTTATGAACGTATGCGTGAACTATGAATATGATTTTGAATGGCATATAAGAGACGTATATGAATGTGCATAAATAAATGCATCTATGTATGCATGCGATCTTTCTAGGAAACAAGGCATGAAAAAGTGGAACTTTCCATATGATGAACATGCATAGGTGTGTATGCCTATGTTTCCTTGTCGGGATGTTTTCTGGTGCAAGGGAAATGATGGAACATAAGATTATTGATACGTTACATCTAGCAACAGAAATGAACTTTGTAATCAAACTCCAAATGTGATCAAGCTCACGAATGCATGAACGCATTTTTTGGTTTCATTCTTTTTTAGAACTTAATGGGCTCATAGGATCCATTTCTATAGGTTTGTATGCTGAGATCTTATGTATAATTAGAACGCAATAGTTGTTAACAGAGGAAAAGGAGGGAACAATGGATGGAATCGGGAATGGCCTGGATGGAAGACTACAAACGTGGAAAGGCCAATGGGGAATGAGGCATACGCTGGAACCTTCTCGTTGAAGACAGAGAAGTTCACTAATTTAGATCTTTGGATCCTTATGGGAGGACATGCAACAAAAGAGGAGACGAGCAAGGGAGATGCTGTTGACAGGAAGGAGGAGATATGCTGCACTGAAAAAGGTGTGCTTCTTTGCAGTTTCATTGCTGCTTCATCGAATGATAGACAAAAGAAAGGCAATAGTTCTAAATAGTCGGGATGGAACGTGGCAGACAACAAAATTAGTACTTTTTGCCTTATAGGAGGAGGATGGGAGGTTTTGTCAATTTGGGGGTGGAGGCTGAAGGAGCTTCATAGAAGATTGCGACCAAGGTCTCTTAAGAAGGATTTAGTTAAAAGAAATTGTAAATGGGCTACGTGAGAAGGATGGGCAGCCACACATGATGGACAAAAGGAAGGCATGTTCATATGGTCGCTTAGTTTTGGGAATCAAAAGGGATCTGCTGCGCAGGTTAAAGGGGAAATCAGCTTTATTAGGACCGATTGTAGTTGCTGAGGTGCTGAACCGAAGAAGGAAGAAGCGTGCATCGTGGCTGGTTGGTGAGAACGACTGTCATTTAAGGGTTGATGATGGAATTTTCTGTTGCGGTTGTTGGAACATGGAACTCAGAAAATCGTTATTGCAATTAGTTTGTGATTAAGCACACATATGGACTAAATGCAGGTATGATGAATATTTACGAATGGTATTAATTTTTGGTATAGGCACCAGCGTGTTATGTGAGCTTGCAATTTCCTTGACTATTTGGTTGATTTCAACATCTATGAGCGGTTCTTATGCAATGTCTTGGTAAAATTATTTGCATTTTGCTAGCGCTTATGAGCCGTATGCTCGGGCTTTGACTCTTTGACAGTACTCCTGTAACTCTTTCTCCCTCTCAAACAAAATGTCGATGTTTTTATGCACTGATGCTCCTTCATGATATTTTGTTCATGCAACCTTGATTCGTATTCTGCTTGATTCGTATTCGTGCTCGTTGAGTCACTAGAGAGCACACGATGAAAGTAATGTTATAGTTACAATGAAACTTTTTTTTTCTGCTGATGTTTTCCTCAAGAGCATTCAACTTGACACTCAAGAGTGCTTTATTTCGTGTTTGCGTCTCTTATATCTGCAAAATATTTGGTTTCATTCTCAAAGTTAAGTTGTTGAAAGCAACTGCCTGAATTGGAGTTCCTTAGCGAATGTTTGCATATTGTCCAACAGACATTTGGAGCTCGAAATTATACTTTGTGCTTCATATGTAAGTCTTTTGTCTGATTTGTTTTGCATAATTCAACTAATATTCAACTAATATTCATACTGTATTGTTATCATACTGTGAACAATTTAACTTAACCAAATCATTATTGTTAACACATAAATCATGCGCTGAATGTGAACAGAAGTATGGATGAATATGAACACACATATGTCCATTACAATATATGGAATAGTTTAATAAAGAAAAATGATTCCGAATCGTGCAAAGATCATTAATATATGTCGGACTAGGCAGGTCCTGACTTCTATTGCTGAGAACTTCATTGAAACCAACGATAAAAAGTTCAACAAAACTCGGTTTTAAGAGCGACTTGTTTAATGTTTCAACATACTAGTAGTTCGGACATGTATGGTAAAAGCTTGAATCATACTTCTTGCATATCAAAACCCCTCTTTGGTGTCGAAACTATGCTCCATATATTGCATGCTTAGTGGGTTTGCATCCAAACCTCGTCTTTCCCGAATTCTACTGACAAGATGAAATTATTTCTAAATGCTCTTTGCATATACTCAGGTAATTAATCATTGCAACGAGGGGAAAAAACTACTATTAAAACATTTTATGAAGCAAACCTCATTGTTGCACTCCAATTCAACTTGTGTTCATAGTAATGTGATATTCCTAACTTGCATTAAAAAGGGTTTACGCGTCAAAACCACGCACATATAATGTTGCTTAGAATGTAAAGGCTTGTAATGAAGGATCTATACACATACGAACAACTGGGGAAAGTTAGCGAGTATGCTCTCTCTCTCTCTCTCTGCGATGTCGCATGTAGATGCCACATTTTGAGGATATAAAGCTGGGTTCATCAAGCCTATACTCTTCTACATCGTCCTAAGATGGAGCATTAAGATGACAAAGATAATGGGGCAAAGCAACAAATGCTACAGCTATAGGTGCCAACAGCTCAATGGCAACCATATTGTAAGCTATTATCCATATCGCAAGGAAAGCGGCACTCGTCCCCAAAAATGGAGCTCGTCACCCACCTGCATGATGCTCTAGAGACTCCATCTCTCATCGCATCGTATACTCTTGAAGTATGCTGAATGGTGCCATGGTCCATCTCTATTGTGAACGAGGCTAAATCAAGAGGATACTGCCAGAGATTCACTAGACGAAATAGAGCATACACCTATTAAAGGATAGCTCTATAATTATATAGCCTGGTAGTTGGTTTTGTGTATGGTGGCCAGTGTTCTTATTCATCCATGCTGCCATTAGAGATGAAGTTGTCTATTTGCTTAAATCTCTCAACATGGAAGGAGATGATCATGAGAGAGTCAATTCCACATCGTTCATCAACTAGGGTGATCTCAATCATTCGAGCTCCAACAGACAACAATTTCTCTCTCTCTCTCTCTCTCTCTCTCTCTCTCTCTCTCTCTCTCTCTCTCTCTCCACTTCTCCTCTCTGTGGCGAGCACACACACCTTGAGTTTTTTAGAAGCAATAGTAGGGTTCTAAGTGCATCGACGATGTTCTTGTCACCATCTACAATCAACATGCCACACCCAAAGAGGCGTTCAACGTCTACTCTATCTACATATGACTCTCTCAGTATACTTCAACGTCTACTCTATCTACATATGACTCTCTCAGTGTTGTCACTTATCCCCGAATTTCTCTCGATGCCTCCACTTCTGCTATAGAAGCCATCTCATCTCTCTCTCTCTCTCTCTCTCTCTCTCTCTATCGTATGTTCTCTATAGCAGCCGGATGAGGAGAAGAAAATGACTCTTTTTCTCTCTCTCTATCTCTCTCTCTCTCTCGCGAGACATTACCTACAGACAAGATCATTAGGAAGATTAAAACACAAGACAAACACACACACACACACACACACACACACATATATATATATATATATATATATATATATATATATATATATATATATATATACATATATATATATATATATATATATATATATATATATATATATATATATATATATATATATATATATATATATATATATACACACAAAAGACACACGTGTACATATTCTGCTTTTAGCAAATACACATGTCAATTATTAAGTATTCATATTATACTCATACACGCAAATCTATAAATAGATAGACACATATAGTTAGTAACTTAATATATACATAGGATGCATTATATTTCATTTTTTTAATTAATTTTAAGCTTTTATGTCTTTTTCTTTAGTTTTATTCTTTTGTTTTTATTGTTATTATTTATTGTTTAGATTTATTAACTTTAATATATTAAGCATTAGGTTCTTAATATTAACATTGTCACATCATAATTACACTCTTTTTATTTTGTTTTTTAGTTAGATTTACACACATGTATTGAATAAACACATACACAAACATAAATAAATATACTTTCAATTTCATCTATACATTGACTCATTGCATATTCACATTCACAAGACTCTACACATACACACACATAGGCTCACGTAGGCACACACACCCACAAGTACTAGATACATATTTACCTACGCACATATATGTCTATGGCCACACTTACATACATTCCAATAGTTTTTACCTATGTAAAGTTTGTGTCTTCCCTTTACACACGTGTTACTACCTAGGTTACTATTTATTCACACAATCTCATACACTTAATGTAAGATACACCTTAAGTAAATAAGGTATCACACTTATCCATAAGTTTTCAAACTTTGATTTGGGTAACCCAAGTTGATTTTAACAAAATAGTGACATAAATGTCTTGTATTCTAAGGGTACACATATAAGTATATAAGCTAAGGCATGTATATATGCTTAAATAAGCACAATCAAAGGGATAGACTTTTATAAGTACATTAAAATGCACATAGACTCTTAGGGCTAATATATACACATGGACAGACATATACAATCAATACATTCTTAGACAGAATTCATTCCTATCCATGCATCCTACATGAATGTGTATACATACACATGTAAATACTCCTATACCTATAATATCCCTTGAAATATGATAAAGTGCCCTTCGCACAAATACTTAGGCTCATAGGATAAGTGCTTAAGGTATCAGTCTTACATTTAAGGTCACATACTTATACTTGGGCTACATGGATGGTGTGAGACTCTGACATAGGCATACTGCATTCAAGGGATAGATATTCTTATGCTGAGGATGTTATATATATATATATATATATATATATATATATATATATATATATATATATATATATATATATATATATATATATATATATATATATATATATATATATATATATATATATATATATATATATATATATATATATCTCCTTGTGCTAATTAGAGCACATGTTCAATTTCTTCAACATAGAAGTACTCAAAACAGAGGTTAATCAATCCAAAAAATCATATCAAAGAGATTTTTTAAGAGTTTAGAGATGACCACTTTAATAGAACATTGTTTCTTTTTAATGTCGATTAGAGAGATGAAATACTTCCGACAACGCACACACACTCAATGGCTCGAGAGAGGATGAAAGCTAGAAAGAATTCAACACATCTGTGTATGTGAGGGATTCCGTACCAAAATTTAATCAGTTAATCATATTGATTGTGAGCGAGGAATGGAACCAAGGAGGTTCACAATCAAAAGGAAACTAAGCCCAAGTTTTCTATGCACGTAGAGGGAAAGGAAAAAGAGGTCGAAAAAACTCCCAAAGAATAGGGAGAGGAAGCTCAAACTCAAGCTGAAGCAACCAAGAAGGCTCCAATCCAAGATATGAATCAGGAGGAAGAACGAGGAGCAGACGAAGAGGAGGAATATCACATGGAAGAGAAGCATCCAATGGGCAATTCTACAATGATGGAAAAATGAGGGATTCTGAAAGAGATAGTTGGTCCAAACGATGAGGAAAGCAAGGATATAAAAGGAACCATGGTATTTATGTTAATACTTGAACGAATTCCAAAAAAGAAAACTTTCTTATGATGAATGGTTCAACTCAATGAGACAATTCAAATTTGAAATGGTCCATAGAGAGTGGTTGAAGCAGCCATATGAGTTGGAATTAAGATGTTTTCTTTAATTTATAATCAGCCATCTCTTAAGGACATGTAGAGAAAGGGGATGACATTGAGCACAAGATTACACATATGGGAGATGTCACAATGAATGTATCTCAAACCTCCAAGGCGTTGAAGGGTGTGTTGCATGTGCCAAACATCATGAAGAAATTGGTTTCAGAAGATCAAATGATTTAAAGATGTTATGAGGTGAGTTTCAATGATCAAGGATATTTTTTCAAGACCCCATTCAAGAGTACAAGCTCATAGCAAAAGTCAAAGAAGCAAGGAAGACTCTTCACCATGGACATAAAGCCATCAACCCCTCACATTGTCCACTTGTCGATGGGAAATAAATATATTCTAGACATCAACTTGTGACATAAAAGAAATGGCCACATAAACTTACAAAGTATAAAGGGCATGCAAAGGAAAGGCTTCATGAGTGGTCTACGTGATCTTAGATCTCTGAATATGCAACATTTGTGTCATGTTTGTCAATTAGGGAAACAAAGAAGATAGCCATTCAAGAAGGAAGCACATATGATCAATGAAATGTTGAATCTCGTACAAAGGGATGTGCGGGGACCTACAAAGCAGTGATCCATTGGAGTTAATAGATATTTTTTCACATTTGTAGATGATCATTGAAGATTTTTTGGATGTATTGCACGAAATCAAAGTCAAAGGCCTTCCACTATTTCAAGAGGTTCAAAAACCTAGTGAAGAAGGAGATAGGTAAGTATATAAAGACTCGTGTATCCAATACAAGGGGAGAGTATCTTTCAAATGAGTTTTTGGATTTTCTAAATGAAATGGCATCAAAATGCGATTCAATTATAGCTATACACCTCAATAAAATGTTGTGGGGGAGAGGAAGAAAAGATATACATTAGAAGTGGCTAGAGCTATGTTAAATGAAACAAATGTTTCTAATTCCTATTGAGTTGATGCAATGATTTTAGCCATATAAATTATGAATAGGTGTCCAAAATCATAGTTTATGGAGTTACACCTTTTGAAGATTGGAGTGGTAAGAAACTCAACCTTTCACATCTCAAAGTATTTGGCTATGTGTGTTATGTTCACATACCTGAAGAATTGAGACACAAGTTACACCCAAAGGTAGATAAGTGTATAATTTTTTGAATATTATTTATAGAAAAAGGATTTTATATGTTATAACCCTAGCATCAAAGAGCATAAGGGTTCTAGGAATGTCATAATTGATGAGTTGATACCTTTGAATGGTAGAAAAAATGTTTTACAAGTTGATGATACATATGAAGCCAAGAAAAATTTTAAAGAGCAAAAAAAAGACATGAAGATGAGTGGCCAATCCACTTCAAGCACACCATCAAAGGAAAGTACATCATCAATTTGGAAAGGAACAATAGGGAATGCAACTTATTGTACTAAATTTAGCAAGAGAAAGGAAAAGGAAAATGATGAAGACCATCAATGGATATATATGGACTCCACAAGTTTTGAAGATGTGGAGAATTGAGAAACTCTAGGACTTAAATCATCTTAACCAAGAAGGAGGAGATTTCCACAAATTAATGGTGAGCTAAAGACATCATATATGGTTAATTACTATGTTCAAAGGTTAACTTATGGTTCGTTGAGTGCAAGATACTATGTATACATGAGTGAAGTTATAAATTTTGAAGAACCTAACTTACTTGAAGAGGAAAATAAGCATAGAGAATGAATTGAAGCCGTGTAGGAGGAATTCAAGGCATTTGAAGAAAATGATACTTGATCATTGGTGCAGAGAACTTAGGACATGAAAGTCATGTTGGGAAAGATGGATGGATGATCCAAGAGACTGAGTTGGTACTGCTAAACCTGCTTTGTACCAGCCCTCTATTGCTTCAGACTTGACTTTCCAATGACACCAAGAAATCACCTATGTCCTTTGGAAATGAAGCGTGCAATGATTGAATCAAAACAGATAACTTTGGAGGTCACAAACTCAAGAAAACCTTCTATTTTTGTCTTGACACCTTCTGATTGTTTCGCTTAGTGTGACCAGCAGAGTAGCAATTGATAAAATTCCTTCTAGGAGTATTCAATTAGCTTAGTAAGCTACCATTTGCAAGTGGAATGATGTAAAATGATGAACTATGCTAAGAGAAATTAATTTAGCAAGATTATCTATACCCCCGACTTTTTAGGACTGTAGCAGAAATAGACCAGTGATCACCTCGACGCCGATTTCTCTGAATTGGCTGAATGCAATCACTTCAAACTTTGTCAGCATGTCGATGACTTTGAGCTGAATCCAACAAGCTTTGAATCACTAAAATTGGTGGAGTATTGACTGAGATATGCCCTTGACAAGTTGACAGACTTTTGAGTAGACTAGCAGAGAACACAGAGATGAATGATGTAAAAATATCTATAAATTAACACGTGTACAATCCCATTGGCATGACTAGCATTGCCTAATGGTGTAGAGAGGTGTAGGCTATGATGTAGTCCTTACACACACTCAATGACAGTAGAATGAAGCTCGGGAGTGATCTATCTTACCCACGACTTTTCTTGTCTACTTTTATAAGTCATGAGTAAGAATTTGAATTCAAATTCAAATTCTTGGCTCCCTATAATCATGTTCCTAAAGGTTTGGAGATATTCTCTCAATCAAGTGAGTTACCTTTTTCCACGAATCACTTAGGTAGGTGATTACAAAAGATTCAAAGTCAATTAGACTTTTACATGAGGTAAATTGGTAAATAATCACTAGCATATGTTCCTATGTTTCTTCATGCATGTAGAGTCTTCATGATATCTTCCAAGTCAAATGTGTAGGCTTGTGATTTTCACCAACAGCTCCCCCTCAAGCCAAACATTTTGGCTTAAGTCTTCATCTTCAATCTTCAAGTATATCCTGCAATCCAATCATAGATTTGAACCTGCAAAGTTTGGTTCCATCCAAAGCTTTAGTCAGCAAATCTGCACATTGCATGTTAGTTGACACATAGGTCAACTGAATATCCTTGCTTAGCAACTTCTCTCTCACATAATGATAATGAACTTCTATGTGTTTGGTCTTGGCATAATAGATATGATTGGCTGCAAGATGAAGAGAACTTGTATTATCTCCAAAGATAATTGGAGGTCTAGTATATAAGCCCAATTCTGTATACAGAAGCTTAATCCAAATTGCTTCTTGAGTGGCATTAGCTAGCCCTCTATATTCTGCCTCTGTAGAAGACAATGCCACAGTTGGTTGCTTCTTTGCAGACCATGAAATTGGTTTGTCATCTACAAAAGAGATGTATCCTGAAGTGCTTCTCCTATCATCCTTGCATCCTACCCAATCTGCATCTGAATATACTTTTATATCAATATGTGAAGTATAAGGAAAATACAAACCATGGTTCTGTGTACCCTTGAGATACTTCAAGATTCTCTTGGCAGCCTCTAGGTGAGGTATCCTTGGTTTGTGCATGAATTGATTTAGCACACTAACTCCATATGCAATGTCAATTCTTGTCAAGGTAGCATAGTTCAAGCTACCCACCATACTTTGATAACCTGTAATGTCTTGGACTTCATCTCCTTCATGATCACTTAGCTTTAGGTTCACCTCCATTGGAGTACTTGCTGATTTAGCATCCTGCAATTTAAATTTCTTCAACATATCTTGTACATACTTTTTCTGATTAATGTATATTCATGAATTAGTGTAAACTAATTCAAGTCCCAAAAAATACTTCAATAATCCAAGATCATTGATCTTGAACTCCTTCATCATCTAGCTTTTGATGCTTCTGATTCCATTGACATCATTGCCTGTAATGATGATGTCATCAACATACACACAAAGATATATTACTTCTGAATTACTTCTCTTAATGAACAGAGAAGTATCTGCCTTGCTCATAACAAATCCTTGGTCTTGGAGGTATGTAGTTAGCCTGTAGTTCCATGCCCTAGGTGCCTGCTTCAATCCATATAAAGCCTTCTTTAATTTACAAACATAAGTTACCTTCTTAGGATCTTCATAGCCAGGAGGTTGTGACATATGTACCTCTTCTGAAATCCATCCATTCAAGAAAGCATTCTTGACATGCAATTGGTACATATTCCAATTCTTTGATGCAGCCACACTCACCAACACTCTAATTGTTGGCATCTTGGCCAGAGGAGAAAATATCTCTTCATAATCAATGCCTTGGGTTTGTGCAAAACCCTTGGCTACCAATCTAGCTTTGTACCTGTTAATTGTGCCATCAGAGTTTCTTTTCAATTTATAGATCCATCTGGATCCTATTACCTTCATGGAGTCCTTCTTAGGTACTAACTCCCATGTGTCACTCTCCTTGAGTGCTGCAATCTCCTCATCCATAGCTTCTTTCCATTCTGATTTGGTGATTGCTTCTTCATATGAACCTGGTTCTTCATTTGACAAATCTTTGGCAAGTTAAACTGAATGTTTAGTAACAAGAGATGTATCATATCCATATCTGATAGGTGTTCTGCTTTCTCTGTGAGATCTCCTGATTGATTGAGTTGAAGATTCTGGTATATCTTCAAGCTTCTTCATCTTCATTTTGCCCTTGGACTTCCATGCCTTGAATTCTTCAAGGTTGATAGTATCTTCATCATCTGAACTTGAGTCTTCATTCTGAGTAGGTTCCTCCTTTGCAAGTTTTGGAAATTCCTCTTCCAAATCATAGGGTAGTTTGACCTTCCTGCATTCATTCTCATACCAAGAATCATTTTCATCAAAGATCACATCTCTGCTTACCATGAATCCCTTATTGGTAGGGTTATAAAACCTGTAACCTTTTTTATTAAAATCATAACCAATGAAGATGCATTTTTCAGCCTTTGGATCCAGCTTACCTCTTACCTGAGAAGGTATGTGTACATATGCTACACATCCAAAAATTTTGCAATGATCTAATGATGGTCTCTTGCCATGTCATGCTTCATAAGGTGTCATATCATCAAGTGACTTTGATGGTAACCTGTTCATGAGATAAGTGGCAGTAGACACACTTTCTGCCCATAGATAGTTAGGCAACTTCTTCTCATTAAGCATAGATCTAGCTGTCTCAACAATTAACCTATTTCTTCTTTCAGCTACCCCATTCTGTTCAGGAGAATACCTTGTGGTTATTTCTCTTTTGATGCCTCTGTCTTGCAAGAAGTCCTCAAATTCATTGGAGAAGTATTCACCTCCTCCATCTGACCTTAGCCTCTTCAAATTCCTTCCTATCTGATTTTCAACTAGTGCAAGATATTTCTTAAAACAATTAAACACCTCATCCTTGTGCTTCATAAAGTATAATACAGTCCATCTGCTATAGTCATCAATAAAAGACACATAGTACCTTGAACCTGAGACTGAGGGGTCTTTGCTAGGTCCCCAAACATCTGTGTGCACCAACTCTAGGTAGTCTTCATGCATATATCCTTTCCTTGAGAAGGGTAACCTGTGAGACTTACCAAATTGAGAAGCACCACACTTGTAAATCACATGTTGCTTGGATATATTAGGTATCCCAAGCACACATTGGTCCGTGCACATTTTCTTCAAGGTCCTTTCTCCTATATGCCCTAATCTCTTGTGCCAAATCTCAAGCTCTGAAAGTGTCTGATCCTTATAACTGTATAATGCAATATTTTTTGTATCTTTCAACTCAAAAGTGAAAAGTCTACCTGATTTTTCCTCTTTAGCTATCCTTTTGAATCCATGTCTTGGGTCCTCCACAAATTCTCCATATTGATTAAACCTGACCTACAAACCTTTCTCCACAATCTGACCAACACTCATTAAGTTCTTTGTAATTGTTGGTACATAGAGTACCCTGCTCAACAAATTCTGATTACCATCACAAGTTTTAACATTACCAACTTTAACCACTGAATACTTTGTATCATCACCTGTTTGGACTTGGTGTTTACCTTTTGGTTCCTCAAGATCAGAGAGTAGTGCCACATTTCCAGCTACATGATTTGAACACCCTGAATCAATGTAAAATAGATGATCATTATTTGTACCTGATTTTGAAGTCATGTTCATGATCAGAAGTGAATCATCCTGCTCCTCTGTGTAGTTGTTGTAATCTCTTCTGGTTTTATATCCTCCTTGGTAGTTGCCATTGTAATTATTATTGCAGTTGTTGTTGTAATTGTTGTTGTGGCGTTGGTGATGGTTGAACCTTCCTCTAGACTGTGAGTAACCACCCCTTTGGTAGCCTCTTCCTCTCTCATTTTTGTAATTCCTTTAACACTCATCTGTAGTGTGATTTGATAAACCACAAATGTTACATGGTGATGAATTATAGGGTCTCCCCCTACCTTACTTACCTCCTCTGCCCCTACCTCTTGAAGATCTACCTCTCCCTGCATAGTTGGCTTGGGAGGTAGAGCCTTCATCTTCCACCTTCTTACTCTTGCCTTTATCCTTAGACTTCTTATCAGTGTATAGGGCAGAAAAGTTGTTACCTTTGGATGTATCTTCACTCTTCGTGAGCTTTGCTTCATGTGTAAATAGTTGACCCATGAGAGTTGTAAGATCTGGAGTGTGCATGTCCATGTAGAGATCCATTGCAGTGGTGAAGCTTTCCCACTTGTCATCAGCCTTGATCCCATTGATTACCTGCCTTACAATTTGATCTTCTTCAACTTCTTCTCCTATGCTTGCTAACTGATCTGCAACATCTTTGATCTTGGTCACAAATTCTGAAACAGCTTGCTTAGGTTGCTTCCTTAGTGTTGTGAATTCAATCCACAACTGATTTTTCCTAGCCCTTGTATTAGAGGAAAAATATGATGACAAGGTTTCCCAAGTCTCTTGGGAAGTCTTGCAATTTCTGATATGAGATAAAAGAAAGTCAGATATAGAGTTGAGTAAATAAGACCTTGCCAATGCATCCTTTTCACACCATGTGTTGAGTTTTTCTTGTTCCTCCTTGGTTGGCAAACCTCTTGCTTTGAATGAGGGCAATTCCTCATCTCCTGAGATGTATCCATAGAGACTTCTTCCTTGTAAGTAGGTCTTTATCCTTAGAGACCAAGCTTGATAGTTTTTCCTATCCAATTTGTCAATAAATGAAGGAAAACCATCTCCCATTTTACCTTAATTACTCTGATACCACTGTTGGGAAAGATGGATGGATGATCCAAGAGACTGAGTAGGTACTGCTAAACTTGCTTTGTACCAGCCCTGTATTGCTTCACACTTGATTAGTAGACTTCCTTAGCTTTCCAATGACACCAAGAAATGACCTATGTCCTTTGGAAATGAAGTGTGCAATGATTGAATCAAAACAGATAACTTTGGAGGTCACAAACTCAAGAAAACCTTCTATTTTTGTCTTGATACCTACTGATTCTTTTGCTCAGTGTGACCAGCACAGTAGAAATTGATAACATTCCTTCTAGGGGTATTCAATTAGCTTAGCAAGATACCATTTTCAAGTGGAATGATGTAAAATGATGAACTATGCTAAGAGAAATTAATTTAGCAAGATTAGCTATACCCCCGACTTTTTAGGACTGTAGCAGAAATAGACCAGTGAGCACCTCGACGCCGATTTCTCTGAATTGGCTGGATGAAATCACTTCAAACTTTGTCAGCACGTAGCTGACTTTGCGCTGAATCCAACAAGCTTTCAATCACTGAAATTGGTGGAGTATTGACTGAGATATGCCCTTGACAAGTTGACAGACTTTTGAGTAGACTGGCAGAGAACACAGAGATGAATGATGTAAAAATATCTATAAATTAACACTTGTGTACAATCCCATTGGCATGACTAGCATTGCCTTATGGTGTAGAGAGGTGTAGGCTATGATGTAGTCCTTACACACACTCAATGACAGTAGAATGAAGCTCGGGAGTGATCTATCTTACCCGCGACTTTTCTTGTCTACTTTTATAAGTCATGAGTAAGAATTTGAATTCAAATTCAAATTCTTGGCTCCCTATAATCATGTTCCTAAAGGTTTGGAGATATTCTCTCAATCAAGTGAGTTAACTTTTTCCACGAATCACTTAGGTAGGTGATTACAAAAGATTCCAAGTCAATTAGACTTTTACATGAGGTAAATTGGTAAATAATCACTAGCATATGTTCCTATGGTTCTTCATGCATGTAGAGTCTTCATGATATCTTCCAAGCCAAATGTGTAGGCTTGTGATTTACACCAACAAGTCATTGGCAAAAAATGGGTGTACAAGGTGAAGGGGAATGTAGATGGGAGTATCTCCAGGTATAAAGTGAGGTTGGTTGCCAAAGGTTTTCCTCAAATCTATGACATAAAAATTGAGAGAACTTTCATTTCATTAGCAAAAGATGTTTATCATATGGATTTTGATTGCATTTTTATCCTCAAAAGGTTTGAAGATGTACCAATTGGATGTGAAGAATGCTTTCCTAAATTGAGAGATTGAAGAGGTAGTCTTCATGGAGCAGCTCCAACAGTTTGAAGGTGAGAGGTTGCCGCATCATGTATGCACACTTAAGGATGATTTTTATGGTCTTAAGCAAGCATGAATGGCTTGGAGCGAGAGACATCTTGACTACTTTTCAAAATGTGGATGCAATTAGAGTCATGCAAAACCATCGCTTTTTGAAAAGAAGGAAGGTAGCAAAATTATTTTCAGTTGTCTATATGTTGATGATTTGATCATGATAGAAGATATGAAGCCAACATCAAGAGCATAAAGAGGAAGCTTGGATGTGAGTTTAAGTCTTTGATTTAGGGATTTCAAGGTTCATCCTTGGTACTAAAGTACTATACAAAGAAGAAGGTATATACTTGATGCAAAGAAAATACATTCTATGTTGAAAAGATGGATGGACACTCCAAGAGATTGAGTAGGTACTGCCAAATCCCGCTTTGTGCCAGCCCTTGTAAACTTCAGAGTTGATAAGTGGACCTCCTTAGCTTTCCAATGACACCATAAAATGGCCTATGTACGTTGGAAATGATGTGTCTCCATAGGTGTATGGACTTCAATGCATTCATCAAGCCAAATGTGTAGGCTTGTGAATTACACCAACATTCTATATCTTATGAAGAACCTTGTCTTGATTGATTGTAATCCCATTTCAAATCCATTAGAGAAAAATGTTAAATTACATTCTCATTAAAGTGAATAAGTGAAGGATGTGACCATGTATAGGTAAATAGTTAGTTCTCTATTGTATGCAACCATGACAAGACCAAATATTCCACATGTTGTTGGAGTCTTAACTCACATTTTGCAGTCATGGAGAGTACCTCATCTTTTTGTAACAATAAGGGTATGAAGATCTTATCTGTACTATGATGGATTACATATATGGGTAGATGGTGCCATACCACCCACATGATGGATTTGATGGATCTCATCTCTTCATCAAATCCATCATTTAGATGGTATGGCACCATCTACCCATATATGTACCTTGAAGAATAGCACTTATGTGCACATTATTTCTATGTATTAATTTGTTGGTTACTTATGATTATTTATTTTAAGGTTTTAGGTATTTATCTTTTAGGTCATTGTAATAGTCATAATAGCCATGAGCTAAACATGGTTGATACTGATTCTCAATCGATCAATCAAGAAGTAGATATGACTTTAAATTTCTCTTTTCCTAGATTGTAGGAAAAGATTCCAAT
This sequence comes from Ceratopteris richardii, assembly GCA_020310875.1. Lineage (NCBI taxonomy): Eukaryota > Viridiplantae > Streptophyta > Polypodiopsida > Polypodiales > Pteridaceae > Ceratopteris > Ceratopteris richardii. The sequence continues at coordinate 186,923,673 of CM035406.1, forward strand.
CAATATACAATACCAAACCCGCTTGATTTTGATCCAAATTCATGAAGAAAAGGCATGTCCATATCCTCAAGAGTCTATATGAAGACTCCAAAACATTTGTACAAAACATAGAGTGGAGGTCTGAAGCAATACATATACTCTTTGATCATTGCTTGGTGCCACTTCTATTCTTTTCTCCTTCTTCCTCGGACTCATTCAGCTTGTATAGATTATTGCTCTCTCTATAGAGCTCCAAATCTAGTTTTAAGCACCAATTCAAAGGTTACTATCTAGTTTATCTGTACATAGTTTCAAGTCATTTGGTTTAGTAGTTTTTGAGAAATGTGTGTTTTATAGTCTTAGGGTCATTCTCTACACATCCTTGAAAAATTGGGATGACATCCAATCAGTGTTAAGGTGATTGCTGCTCCTTCATTCAATCAAATAGTGCATTTATGCATTTTGGCACTTGCTTTTCTAGTACAAAAGCAAGGAAGAACCAACTTTGGAATGAGTTCAACTAGATGAAGAGGACACCTAAACAAACCATCATTGAGTTTGTTACAAAGGTCAAGGAGTTTGCTTATCAATTGGCATCCATTGGAGAGCTGATTGAAGAAGAGTCCATCATGAGGAAAATTCTCAATGGGATAAGAGGAAACAAGCAATGGCAATCTTTCACCACAACCTATGATCTCATCATGGGTGTGAAAACTCCAAACTTCAACATCTTTCTTGGACAACTCTATATCCAGATAAGAAGGACAAGAAGCTCAAAGGCAAGGAAAAGGAAGAAGATGAAGAGGAGACTTCCTAAACCAACTTTGCAGGCAAGAGCAAGTTGAAATGGAAGAAGAAAGGACCAAAGCATGACAAGAGCAAATGCCAAAATGTTCAACCTTGCACCATATGTGATAAGACCAACCATGCCACTCAGAATTGTTGGTTCAATCGGAAGACCTAGAAAGGAAGTGGAAGAGGTGGATATGGAAGCGATAGAGGCAGAGGTGGACATAACTTCAACAATAACAATAGAGGCCATAACAAAAGGGACTACAAGAATTATTCTAAATACCAACAACATAAAGACTTATTGCTCTTGATGGATCTACGCCACAAGGAAGGTAAAGAAGATGATCATTTATTCTATATAGATTCAAGATGTTCAAATCATGTTGTAGGCAACATAGCTCTCTTATTTGATTTGGAAAGTCCAAATCATAGACATGAAGTTCAAATAGGGGATGACACAAAGCATAGTGTGGAGAAGATTGGTAATTTCAAAACTTCCAATGGTAGGCAAATTATTATGAGCAAGGTATTCTATGTTCCTACAATTACAAAAAACCTAATAAGTGTAGGCCAAATAGTTGAGAAAGACTTGCAAGTTAGGTTCACCCAACATGGAGCTTTTGTGGAAGATCCATGTCAAGGATTCAAGAAGATAGCCACAGGTGAGAAGCATGGTAGGCTCTTTACTTTTGAAGTAGGAGAAACCAAAATCATAGCTCTATTCAACTTTGGGTCTCAAACCCTAAGTGAGCTTGAAGTGTGGCATAAGAGGCTAGCTCATGTAAATGAAAGAACCTTAAAGGATATATGCATGGATCAAAGTGTTCTTGGATGGCCAAACATATCAAAGCAACGTATGATCAATAGATGTGATGCATGTCAGATTGGGAAGGCACAAATACAACCATTCAACCACAAAGGCCACCTCCATAACAACTTATTGGACCTAGCACATACACATGTATGGGGGCAAAGCCAAAAAACCTTAATCGGCAAGATCAAGTTAATATGCCTCATTTATTGATGACCATAGTAGATGGAATACTGTGTACCTTATCAAAAGTAAGAATGGTGTTTGATTTCTTCAAAAAGTATCTAGCACATGTGGTGAACCGTACAGGTAGATCACTCAAGAAGCTCATATTTGATGGAGTGGGACAATACTTCTCCAAAGAGTTTGATGATTTCTTGCAGGATAAAGGTATCAAAAGGGAAGTGACTAACAGGTACTCTCCTCATCTGAATGGAATTGCAGAGAGAAGAAAGAAGACATGGGTTGGATCAGCAAGAACAGTGCTTGAAGAGAAGAGGATGCCACATTATCTATGGACAGAGGCTATTTCAAGAGCTTTATACCTTGTCAAATTAGTAAAATTTGAAGGATAGGGAGCTTGTAGATGCCCTTTGCTAAATTAGTAAAATTTGAAGGATAGGGAGCTTGTAGATGCCCTTTGCTAAATCGAGAGCCCAATCAAAGATGATGATATCGCTGTTGTTGGGACATGCATGATCACCACCGAGTAGATCAAATCCGGTTTTGCAATGGCCTTACTATTTGACTACACATGAGTGTTTTTTTAGTGTGATTTAGGTCTTTAAACATGAAAACAATGTTGTGAAAAGTGTTCATCTATATTCTAGTGGTCAATGCTCATGATAAAAATCATTTCACTACATGGAAGACTTTTTTCTTTTTGGATGAACTGGTAATATAAACATGAAATGAACATTGATATAACCAAAATAACTCAAAATAA
>CM035406.1:186943700-186946200 GCA_020310875.1 Ceratopteris richardii
AGAAGATGCCATTGTGTGCATAGATTACCTCTATTCCCAAGAAGTATTTTAGTGTTCCAAGATCAGATATCTTGAACTCCTTTCCTAGCTTTGATTTGATATCTTTAATACCTGCAATATCACTTCCTGTGATGATCAAATCGTCCACATAGATGCATATATATACCGTCTTGTCTCCTTGCTTCTTCATGTAAAGTGATGGATCTGCAACACTTTCTTTGTATCCACAACTTGATAAATAATCCACTAACCTCTGATTCCAGGCCCTTGGGGCTTGCTTTAGTCCATATAGTGCTTTCCTTAGCTTGCAAACATGATTTGGGTACCTCATACTAGCAAATCCTTGAGGTTGGCTCATGTAGACTACTTCTTCAAGCTCTCCATTGAGGAAGGCATTCTTCACATCCAACTGATATAAGCTCCATTTCCTTGATGTGGCCACTGCAATCAAAGTCCTAATTGTTGGCATCTTGGCTACGGGGCTGAAAGTTTCATCATAATCTATCCCGTAGCTTTGGGAGAAGCCTTTCGCCACCAACCTTGCTTTGTACCTAGCAATGAAACCATCTGAATTTCTTTTAATTTTGTAAACCCACTTATTACCTATCACCTTCATGCCTTCTTGAGCCGGTACCAAGCTCCAAGTATGGTTCTCATCAAGTGCTTTGAGCTCTTCCTTCATTGCCTCTTGCCATTCCTTGCAATCCTTAGCTTCTTCATAACTAGTTGGTTCTTTGTCCTTGATTACCCGAGTCATGTATGCATAATGCTTTGCAATGAAATTATCATATGTTAACCTTTGTACTGGATATCTTACTCTTGAAGACCTTCTTTCACTTCCTTTTGGTGTGGTTGCCATCTTCTTTCTTTGTTTAGCCACTCCTGGAGTTTGAACTTCTTCTATCTCTTCATCTTCCAACATGCTCTCGTCCACATAGCTTCCTTCTTCAACTGAAATCTTCTCTTTGCCTTTGACTTTGCTTTCTTCAGAGCTGGTCTCTCTTTCCCTAAGCCTTCCACTCCATGGTGAGGGTGTCCTTGTGTTGCATGAGTTGCTTGGACCACTCAAATCCATGCTTTTTTGAACTCTATCATCATTCTTCAAATCTGTCTCACCTATGTCTTCAACCTGCAATGGACTTGTGCATGCATACCAAGGCTTCAACTCATCAAAGACAACATCCCTACTTACCTTCAGCTCCTTGGTGATGGGATTATAGCATTTATACCCCTTTTGTTCCATAGAATATCCCAAAAAAATACACCTTTCAGATTTGGCATCTAACTTTGACCTCAACTCTTGAGGTACATGTACATAGCATATACAACCAAAGATTCTAAGATGTGAAATGCAAGGTTTTCTTCCACTCCATGCTTCCTCAGGGGTTAGATGATGTATACCTGATGTAGGACATCTATTCATGATGTATGTGGCTGTATATGTAGCCTCTCCCCAATAACAATGCGGCATATTCATTTCATTGAGCATACACCTTGCTACCTCTGCTATGTGTCTGTTCTTTCTCTCTGCTACCCCATTTTGTTGAGGGGTATACCTGCATGTAAATTGTCTTTTGATGCCATTGACCTGCAAAAATTCAGAAAATTCATGGGAGAAGTACTCTCCCCCTCCATCGGATCTCAAAGTTTTGATAAACTTGCCAGATTCCTTCTCCACCTGTGCTTTGAATTTCTTGAAGTAGTGGAACACATCTGATTTGTTTCTAATGCAATACAACCACACTTTCCTTGAAAAGTCATCAATGAAGGTTACAAAATACCTATTTCCAGCAAGGGATGCTTCTCTTGTTGGACCCCAAACATCCGTGTGAATGAGGTCTAAAACATTTGCACTTACATAGGTACTCTTCTTGAAGGGCAGCCTTGATTGTTTTCCTTGTTGGCAAGCTACACAAATTTCATGCAACATTTTAGATGTAAAATTTGGTAGGCCTCTTACCAAGATCCTCCTTTGCATGTCCTTGAGCTTTTGTAGGTTGATGTGACCTATTCGTTTATGCCATAGATCCAAATCTGCTATCCTCTTGTCTCCATATGTGACATACATTGAATGGTGTGGCTGATTTATGTCCATTATGAACATTCTCCCTTGCTTTTTTCCTTTTTCTATGAGCTTGAAACCTGCCCTTGGATCCTCAACAAAACATCCTCTTTCATTGAACCTAACTTGATAGCCTTTTTCTACCATTTGGCCTACCGAAATCAAGTTTTTGGTAATAGTAGGGACATGTAATACCTCTGATAAGCACTTTGCTCTTTGATTTCCTTCCAAACTGATTTCTCCCGCATGTTGAATGGTATGCTCTGAGTTATCACCTGTTTCCACATGCCCTTGATGCTTTGGGACCTGCAAATTACTAAAAAGATCCTTTCGACATGACATATGATTCCTACATCCACTGTCTACATACCATACATCTTCACTAGCTTGAGTTGTATCTTCACCATACCTCATGGCAAGTAAATAATCATTCCCTTG
>CM035406.1:186953700-186955997 GCA_020310875.1 Ceratopteris richardii
CATTTGGCCTTTCACATGGACACTAACGGTAACAATCTCCCACTAAAGGCCAATATGGCCAGAGTAATTATGGGAGAAAAAAAGAAAGAATGATAAAGAATACCTGAGTGTAAGTATACAAACTATACCTCCCACCTGATGGGCATGTTACACAGTATACAAGTGACTGTGTAAGATCAAGAATCAAGTAACCCCCATCAAGTGACAACAGTGTCGAAAGCTATCCTGTGGTAGAGCTTTAGTCAAAACATCTGCAGCATTATCTCGAGTGTGAACCTTCTCAAGAATAATGCTCTCAGTGGCTAAGCAATCTCTAATGAAGTGATACCTCACCTCAATGTGCTTGGTCTTTGCATGATAGACCGGATTCTTAGCCAAAGCAATGGCACTCTGACTATCACTGAGCAAGTGAGGTACATGCTGAGGCAAACCCATATCGCAAGCAAGACGAGAAAGCTACAATGCTTCCTTACATGCCTCACTTGCTGCAACATACTCTGCTTCTGTGGTGGAAACAGCTGTACATTCTTGAAGACGAGATCTCCAAGAGATAGCACCTCCAGCAAAATGAAAAATGTACCCTGATGTAGACTTACGATTGTCTACACAACCAGCATAGTCAGAATCTGTGTAACCAATAATGGATGCTTTCCCTCTACCTAAGCATAGACACTTGTCCTTAGTGCCACTCAGATATCTCAAAATCATTTTGACCGCTTCCCAATGTTTCTTGCCAGGATTAGACATATATCTGCTCACAACTCCCACTGCAAATGCAATGTCTGGTCTCGTAGCTACCATAGCATACATGAGACTACCAACAGCAGACTGATAGGGAATTTTGGTCATGAATTCCTTTTCCTCATCTGATTTGGGGCAGTCATCCTTGCTCAATTTCACATATGTGGGTAAAGGTGTACTCAATGTCTTTCCACCCTGCATATTGAATCGATGAAGTACTTTGGATATGTACTCACTTTGAGACAAGTATATGCATCTTTTACTCCTATTACGAGTAATGCGCATGCCAAGAATATGTTTGGCATCTCCCAAATCCTTCATATCAAATGTCTGACTCAACTTCTTTTTGAGAATTGACAAATCATAAGAGGACTTCCCAGCAATCAACATATCATCGACGTAAAGTATCAAGCATATCAAGCTGCCATCAGAACATCTCTTTGTGTAGAGACAATGATCCTCATTGCTCCGAGAATAGCCTTGGGACTTCATAAAAGCATCAAACTTTTGGTACCATTGTCTAGGAGACTGTTTAAGTCCATACAAGCTCTTCTTGAGCTTACAAACTAGACTTTCCTTGCCAGGAACTACATAACCCTCTAGTTGTTCCATATAGATCTCATCTGTAAGATCTCCATGCAAGAAAGCTGTTTTCACATCCATTTGGACTAGCTCTAAGTCCTCCATTGCAACGAATCCAAGCAACATGCGCAAAGTAGTCATCTTGACCACTGGAGAGAAGATTTCCTCAAAATCAACACCATGTTGTTGCTTAAAACCCTTTGCAACAAGTCGTGCTTTATATTTTGGAGAAGCACTATCTGATGTGAATTTCAGCTTATATACCCATTTACATGGTAAAGCTTTCCTGCCCTTTGGCAAAGGTACTAAGTCCCAAGTACCATTCTTGTGAATAGAATCCAACTCACTCTTCATGGCACGCTCCCACTTAACATGATCCTCTGTCTGCATAGCCTCTTTGTAGCAAGAGGGCTCACCGGCATCTGTTAGCATAACAAAATCCAAACCTGGAACATATCTATCAGGTGGATATGAGACACGTGCAGAACGTCTCAATGGTTGCTGAACAGGAACATGTGCAGACTGATCTGAATGGACATTCTCTTGAACATCCCTATGTGCAGCATTTTTATGCATGCTAACCGGAGGACTAGTATCCTCAAACACCACTCTTCTCACTTCAACCTCCTTAATCGGCTGTTTATGCATCTTAGACTCATTAAAAATGACATCACTACTTCTGATCACTGACCGTGTTTCAAGATCCCATAAGCGATATCCAAATTGTCCTTCTCGACCATATCCAAGAAAAATGCATTTCTTTGACTTATGGTCCAACTTCTGTCTAAGATTCTTGGGTATATGAACATATGCTTCACACCCAAAAACTCGAAGATGATCATAATATGGTGGTTTCCCTGTCCATAACTCTTGTGCCACTTTCAGACCTTTGGCAGTACTAGGTGAAAGGTTAATCACATGAACTGCAGTCAATACTGCTTCTGCCCAAAAACCTTGTGAGAGGTTTGCATGAT